>JAJAGP010000611.1:142881-343282 GCA_025084515.1 Ancistrus triradiatus
ATGGAGGAGTTCATCTGGGATATGGCAAGATCCTGATAAGGGGACCCATCTGCAGGAATGTAGAGCAGTTCCATTTTGCTGTGGTTTAGCTGCAAATGATGAGCCGACATCCACGAATAATTCATTTCATCAAATGAAATACAAGCACTATTGTTTATTATAAATAGGCTACACCAAGAGTGTTTTTCTCTTTGAGACCCATGGTGACTTGTTAAAAAAATGCAGATGTTAGCAGAGATCTGCACTGATCTGTGACTGACATGTGCTTCTATGATTCAGCTGCAAAGGGCATCTGACTCATACAAGTTTAAGTAAATGCATCAAGTGCTGAACAAAAGACAAGTTCTGAGAATTTTTTCTTGTCAAAATGCGTTGAGAACCACTGAACGAATTGGAAAGAGGTCAAGTATATGACTTGCGATAGGTATGGCTGTAGATAAACAAACTGGCTAAAAGAGGAGAAACTTCCCACAGTCATAATTTTAAAACTTAAAATCACAATTACAGTCATACTTGTATATAAATGCAATTACGAATTATTTGCTTCTTAAACAATATAGAGCAATTAGGTTTTAAATCGACTGATGGGTGAAGTAAATAACACAGCGTGAGGCTTTGGTCAATGTTCTACTGGGAAACCGTAGGTCCTGGCATTCATGTGGATGTTACTTTGATATGTACCACCTACCCCATTAATGGCACTGGCCAGACAATGTAATGCTCTAGAGCAGTGGCTCAGGCTATAGCAACTCACTTTGAATTCAAAATGTGGCTCTTTAAATGGCTCAGTTATGTACAATGTGAACTGGGATCTAAGGCATGTGATGGCTTTCTTGCTAACGGTCCAAAAACACTGAATATCCAAAGACACATGGGAAGAAGGGCCTCGCTTCAATGCTAATGGGGGAGTTTATTTGTCTGTTACATTTACACTTACAACTGATACAATCTTACAAGCCAAGCAATTGTGGCTTAAGTGCCTTGGGTTCAGGGACCCAACAGCTTGGTAGAGGTGGGATTTGAACCTTGGACCTTCTGATCCATAGGCCAGTACATTAACCACTAGGCCACCACAGCCCCACAGTTATGCGACAATGACATAGCTCAGACGGACAAACGTTCTGATATTAACGTGCGACACCCCTTTCCCTGAGGAAAAAGGACTTGGTGACACAAAACGAAACACTTAGTCTTTCTGACTGGACTGCGTCCTCTAGAAACACTTGAAGGTGAAGCCTGAAGTTTCATTCTTTCTATTTGCAATAGCCACAGATACGCATCTGTAAATAAAAGAGTAATGGGGGTACTATACTGCTCTTGAAAATGAGTTTAAACTGTAAACCTGGCAGCGGCGGCCTGCTCTCCCACTCAGCACTCTCCATCATCTGCTTAGCCATACGCTCTGCATTGCATTGCTCCCTCTTCTGCTGCACCAGCTGCTGTAGCTCAGCCTTGCACGTCGTCATGCGTCTCTGGTATGTGGACGCTCCACTCATGGACTGCACTACTTGAACAGCAGGGGGCGCTGTGGCTTTCCTGGACTGAATACCTCCAACATCATGCACCTATTGTAAGAGCAAACAGTTTAATGTATAAAACACGTTCCTGCACTAAACCAAATCATCACCTATCACAGATTAGAATAGAAATTAAAGCACTGTACTTATTGCTCCGTAACATTCTAAATATCAGGTCTAAATAGCAGGAGAAGTGGGCAGAGCCATCGCTATTTACCAAGCACTGAAGGCTATAGCTAGTAAAGCTATGAAATGAATCAAAGCAGACTTAAAACACGTGAGCAAAGGTAATGAGTGAAGGGGAGCATGTTTATGGAGGACAGGGAGAAGGCTGAAAAGGGAAAGGGGAGATACAGAGTGGGAAGCAGGCAGGGAAGGAAAGTGTGCAGTCGGCTCTGCAGTCGACCTGGGTTGAGGATGGAACATGAGGAAGGTTTAGAGCCTGGGAGGAACTCTCAGATCGCAGATGCCCTCCGGCCAGAGTTCCGTTGGGTTCACCACCACCGCTCGCAACTAGAACAGTAGGTACCGTCACCGGAGCTGGTGCTGAGCTGGGAGGGTCCAGAGAACCGAACATGCTCTTCCACTCCTCATTCAAGTTGGAGTCCTGCTTTGTATGTTTACGGGCTGGCAAAAGATCAAAACATAAAAGTGCCTCAGCTTTATTTACATCTTGAAGTGTGGGCCATCTGTGCACATAAACCCTGGCTGGCCAAATAAAATTGTTCCTGGAAATGGTTCAAATAACAAATAGTGGATAATAATTATTTTGGTAATGTAAGACCAATATCCATTTATTTCTCTCTCTCACTCACTCATGCACACACCTAGGTGTGTGTGTGTGTGTGTGTTAGCCTTGAGTGTGTCACCCATGCATATGTTTAGTTAGTAGTTAGTTTGGGTTTAACCCCATGACTGCCCTGGAGCCATCAAGGGCAATGGGAGGAACAGTTGTGGAGCAGGCTATAGGTCATCATGTAGAGAGGTTACATCTGTCGACTATGTGGTGTTTTTCAATTCTTATAGACAGAAAATTAAGCAGCTTCTTAGCTTTGGCATTGCTAAAAATATCCACTATGATATGAGGTATGGTTGACTGTATGTCAGTGCTGTTACAGATTGGAGTAGTAGATTATTACAATCTACAGGTCTCAGGAAATTCAGACATGATTTCAATATCAGAAAATGATACAGAATGCTAGACAATTATCACAATCTACAATTTCTAAAGCATGTCTAAAGACTGATTGCATACATTCAATTCAGCAAATCCATGCTCCAATGATGCAAAAGCAGCTCTAAAGAGATTTGACCAGGTTATAATTTGTTATTATTTTCTTAGAATAAGTGTACTTGTAGATGTAGATTTCACTCATATTTTCAGTTCAGGTTAATTTACCACAAATATATATAAAAAATCCTTATCTTTACCAAAAGTGCTAATGATTCTGGAGATGTTCACATTAGACAGGAATATACACTCACCGGTCATTTTATTAGGTACACCCCCTTATTTCTACACTCATTCTCCAATTTATCAGGTCCACCTACCATACAGAAGCACTTTGTAGTTCTACAGTTTCAGACTGCAATTCATCTGTTTCTTTGCATAATTTGAGCCCCCTTTACTCTGTTCTGTAATGGTCAAGACCCCCACAGGACCACCACAGATCAAGTACTATTTGAGTGGTGGATCATTCTCAGCACTGCAGTGACACTGATGTGGTGGTGTGTTAATGTTTGCTTTGCACCTTACAATTATAGCAGACATAGCAGTGCTGCTGGAGTTTTTAAACACTGTGTTCTCTCACTGTGCACTCTTAAACACACCTATCATATTGCTCCACCTTGCAGATGTAAAGTCAGAGAGAGCAGCTCACCTGCTATTTGTGTTAGTCAATATCTAATCCTTCATCCCTGCTCACAGGACACAGCCTACAGGATGTGAGTGGCTGGACATTTTTGGTTGGTGGACTATTTTCAGTCCAGCAGTGACACTGAGGGGTTTAAAACTCCAACAGCACTGCTGTGTCTGATCCACTCATACCAGCACAGCACACGCTAACACACCACCACATCAGTGTCACTGCAGTGCTCTGAAATCCACCACCCAAATAGTACCTGATCTGAGAAAATGGGACTAGCAAAGCATGTAGAAAAACAGATGGACTACAGTCTGTAACTGTGGAACTACAAAGGGCATTTTTATGGTAAGTAGAACTGATAAAAAGGACAGAGTGTAGAAACAAGGAAGAGATCAAATAAATGTCCCACTTATCTGTACTGCACTGCTACTAGTTTTAAAAAAACCCTAACACACTAGCTGATTTGGAAATAAATCTCACTATGCAGATATATAGCAACGTAGTGCCCAACACTGCATCTCTGAACACCACACCACACATATAAAGATTGTGTCCCAAACCACATACCACAGGTTATATACTACATACAATTACAACATCACTAATAGTGGCTTGGTAGGATGCAAACATAGCCTGTGTACACTATACACACACTAAACATGCTAATAAATAGTTTATTTAAAAGGCCTTTTCACACTGAGTCAGATGTTTATGCAAGAAAACAAAAACGGACTTTTGCTTTCTTTAATTTCCCTTCTCTTAATGTGTCTCGCCGTGTCTTTTTCACATCGTCAACTTAAAAAAAAAACTAAGACACGAGCGAAGATTAGTGCAGGAAGCTTAAACAGATGAACAGGCATGAACTGATTAGAATGTACTTAAATAAATAAGGGAATGGTTCCATACTGTACAGTCACTGTGCAGTTTATCACCTCCATTCTCCAGCCTTTCAGCTATATTCCGCTAGATATTTTCTTTAATATCCATGTTTTTATAGTCAGTTTGTTGCTCGTCCTATAAGCAGTTGTGCTCCGCTATGCACAGGATGAGCTGTTGTGCCTGACAACACAGCTCTGATTGGTCAGCCTGATTTTAACACATCCGACCAACGCAGAAATTAGAACAATCTCCGATAAAAAATTTTACGCAGTGTTACAGTCCGTCAGTTTGGGACTCGGTGTGAAAGACCGTTAATATAGGCGCGTTCTTTTTCAAAACTTGACGTGCGTAATTTACGTGTGTAACAAATGGACTTTGTGTGCAAAGGCCTTTAGTTTTGTCAATTCTCTGTTATGTCATAGAAATCCAGTTTACAGGATGCAGATATTAACTCTCACTTCAAAGATTGTCATGCTTATCAAACATATGCATCTTCATAATACCAGGAGCAGCAGAGCTGAAGTCTGCAAATGGATGAAGAATAATGTCTTATTCCACATTCACTTATTCTTCAACACAAGGAACTGATGATATACTAATGGGCTGCGTAATGGTCGATTCGTACCTCTCTTGTCCTCAGACTCCTGCTTCGGTTTGATCAGGTCAACCTGGCGCCCGGTGATACCCAGCGTGCCCAGGTCGATAACGCCACTCTGGACTGCATCATTCATGTGGGTCTGATCCACAATGTTGGCCTTGGCCTTGCTGGACTTGAGCATGAAGTCTTTAAGAGCCAGGAGCTTGTCCTCCTCAGCCTCAGTCATTCCCTAGGAAACATTCAAAGCATGTTTACACTGTTTGACCATGAAATAATAAAAGACTGGCGATAATAATAACTCTTGTCATAGCGAGGTGTCACATAAGGAATATTACAATATAATGGATTACATAAAATAAAGTAGTGGTGAAATGGTTAATGTATTGGACTATTGATCCGAAGGTCTATAGCACTGCCAAGCTTCCAGTGTTGGGAACTTGAACAAGGCCCTTAAAACAAAACAAAAAAAGTGGGACTGTGGTAGCCTAGTGGGTAAGGTACTGGACTATGGACCAGAAGGTCCAGGGTTCAAATCCCACCTCTGCCAAGCTGCCACTGTTGGGTCCTTGAGCAAGACCCTTAACCCACAATTGCTTGGATTGTAAGACTGTATCAACTGTAAGTCGCTCTGGATAAGGGCGTCTGCTAAATGCTGTAAATGTAAATGTAAGGTAATCACCATTTAGGTCTCTGAAAAGGATGCATGTCTTAATTTGTTATATTTTGTTTTACAAAGTTAAATGCCTTAAGTCTCTCCCACATGGTGGGTTTTATGGTTTATTAAATCAACTATGGTATCGGATCTATGTTGGGTATCAACCGATATGCAGAGACTGAAATAGTCGGATTGGATCCCCAACTAAAATATTAAGAGAATGTACACAAACACAAAAAACCTAGATTTTATAGTAATGCTACTTACATATATTTTTCATTCAAGAAGCTGTCACCTATTTCTGACTCTATTCAACGCTTATTCACTTTATTTGTATGCTTAAATGTAGTGTTAAAATGGATTGGGAAAGGTGATTTATAATGATACTTTGCATGTTGATAATACATTTGTAAAGATGTGATAAAACTCATTCTTGCTGCCTAATTAAGAACAACAGCAAAGAAAGTCAAAGCATCCTGTTTACTCCCTCATATCCTGATCAGGCTCGCAGGAAAGTGTCTGGAGTCTAATCTGGAATTTACTGGGTGCAGGCAGAGATACACTTTGGATAGGGAACCAGTCCATAGCAGGGTGTAACACCCAAAATTGAAAGTCAGGCTCTCAGCAACTGCTGTTTCCAGTAACTGGCTCTTAACACAGAGCCACTGGAGCTGCTTAAGGTTAATACTAAAACGAATAATAAATATAATTACAGTGCTTGGGTAATACTTCTCTCACCAGACATTCTATTGTTTTTGTGTACGTAAAGGCTTAAACATTGACTTTCAATGTTAAATGAAAACAAACTGTATAAGCCTTATAATAAAAGTAAGCTACTGATTATGTGACGTGCTCATTTTCGGCTTCTCATGCTGCATGTAAAAAGATTTTTACGGAGGCAGCTGACGCTGTTTTCTGCGCTGGAGCGCTCCGGCCCACGTCTTTCCAATTCGGAGCACTCACACAAACAAACCACGCTTTACTTGTGAAATGTGCCAGAGTGCTGTACGAATTGTCTAGTGTGAGTACACCCTTAGAGATGCTGGAATGTATTATTACAGTGGACTAATTCCTACATTTTCCTGACTTGACTGACCTGAATAAAACTCACTTATTAAACAGAAAACTCGACAAGCTGTAACTCTCACCTGCGACAGAAGCTTCTTAAGTAGCTGAGCAATTGCAGGATCTTCAGGAACGGGGCACTCAGGAATGGAGCCGTTACGTTTCTTTTGACGAAGCAGCAGGTGTCTGAACAGGCTGCTGATGTCTTTTGAGCGGAGAGCGTAGTCAAAGATGGAGCGACTTACAGGCTCTTTCAGCACACTCAGAAGCACTATCTCCTTATCAATCTGTCAAAGAGCACCAACAACCAAAATGGTACTCCAGCATTCTAATCGTGTAGCTTAGTACTAAAGGGGACATATTTAGGAAAGATGAATTTTGGTGCCATACCTGTATGATAGGCTGTGTAATGAAAGGGTTAAGGTGAGGCATGAGCTTGCAATACACATCAGCAATATTCAGGTGTTGTGCAACCACAGTAATGAAGCCCACAGCTCCATAACGGATCCACAGGTTGGGATGGCACAAGAATGGAGCTGGCAGGACAATAACACACTAGTTATTTTATCATTCATTTACACTATTTTGTTACATCTTATCATTAGCATAATTAACATCACTGAGCATACAGTGAGGCAAAAAAGTATTTAGTCAGCCACTGATTGTGTAAATCTCCTTAATTGTAAATCATGGTGGAAAATAAGTATTTGGTCAGCCACAAACAAGCAAGATTTCTTTCTCTCACAGACCTGTAACTTCTTCTTTAAGAAGCTCTTCTGTCCTCCACTTGTTACCTGTATTAATGGCACCTGTTTGACCTTGTTATCTGTATAAAAGACACCTGTCCACAGCCTCAAACAGTCAGACTCTAAACTCAACCATGGCCATGACCGAAGAGCTGTCGAAGGACACCAGGAAGAAAATTGTAGACCTGCACCAGGCTGGGAAGAGTGAATCTACAATAGGCAAGAAGATTGGTGTGAATAAATCAACTGTGGGAGCAATTGTAAGAAAATGGAAGACATACAAGACCATTGATAATCTCCCTCGATCTGGGGCTCCATGCAAGATCTCATCACATGGGGTCAAAATGCTCTACAAAATGCACTACGCGGAGAGGGACTCGGATCCTGCAGTGCCAGGCGTGTCCCCCTGCTTAAGCCAGTACATGTCCAGGCCCATCTGAAGTTTGCCAGAAAGCATATGAATGATCCAGAAGAGGTTTGGGAGAATAGCATGTGGTCAGATAAAACCAAAATAGTTTTCCAAACTTTTTGGTAAAAACTCAACTCATCCTGTTTGGAGGAAGAAGAATGCTGAGTTGCATCCCAAGAACACCATACCTAATGTGAAGCATGTGGGTGGAAACATCATGCTGTGGGGCTATTTTTCTGCATAGGGGACAGGACATCTGATTCGTGTTAAGGGAAGAATGAACAAAGCCATGTATCGTGAGATTTTAAGCCAAAACGTCCTTCCATCAGTGAGAACATTGAAGATGGAACGTGGCTGGGTCTTCCAACATGACAATGACCCCAAACACACCGCTCGGGCAATCAAGGAGTAGCTCCGTAAAAACCATTTCAAGGTCCTGGAGTAGCCTAGTCAGTCTCCAGACCTCAACCCCATAGAACATTTGTGGAGGGAGCTGAAAGTCCGTGTTGCCCAGCGACAGCCCCAAAACATCACTGCTCTAGAGGAGATCTGCATGGAGGAATGGGCCAAAATACCAGCTACAGTGTGTGCAAACCTGGTGAAGACTTACAGGAAACCCTTGGCCTCTGTCATTGCCAACAAAGGTTATGTTACAAAGTATTGAGTTGAACCTTTGTTATTGACCAAATTCTTATTTTCCACCATAATTTACAATTAAATTCTTTAAAAATCCTACAATGTGATTTCCTGGATTTTTTTCTTCTCATTTTGTCTCTCATAGTTGAAGTGTACCTATGATAAAATTACAGATCTCTCTCATCTTTCTAAGTAGGAGAACTTGCACAATCAGTGGCTGACTAAATACTTTTTTGTTGCACTGTATGTAGCATATATTCATAACTTGTATACAGGTATGCAGTGTTTAACGACTGTCCGATCAACGTCCCATCACTTTATAGACTGAGGTCTTAAAATTTATAATAAATTATAATGGGAAATAAAACTTTGTCTATTAATTCCAGTTGTTGTGGTTATGAACACCTGGTCACCTCAACAGCCAATCAACGCTGAGGATCCACGAGCAGATGTGGAATCTAAAGATCAGAAGTCCGTCGTGTGTGTGTGTGTGTGTGTGTGTGTGTGTGTGCGTAAAAGTGCAAGTGTGTGACTGCTTTACTGGTCATGTGTTCGCTTGCTCATTAGCTCATGTTTGGATTAGAGACTGTTCCAATTTTGTTGATGTGTTTAGAGACTTTTTTGTACGAGTTACCTGTGTTTGTGTGGATGACTTTCCCCTACTTATTTGTAACAAGCTGTGGAAGGTGTCTATGGTGATAGTGTCTGTCCATTTGTCAGTAGCACTCCTTTTTTTGGCCCCCCAATACCTGTAGATTCTCTACAACCTAATGTACATAAACTGGTTCACATACACTCATTGTTTCTCTGTTTCCTTTGGCTGATCTTCTGTGTTGTTCGTAATATTGTCCATCAATGCATTTTTGGCTTCCGTCAAACAAACGTTTCATCGCACCATCCTCTTAAGTGTTACAGCTTTCCCCTACACAGGGTCGTAACATCACTGTATTTTCTACAATTATTGTGACGTAAAACAGACAGACAGTACGAGTTGGAGGAAATGACTCTAAAACAGTCATCATGAACACTGGAGTCCCTCAAATCTGTGTTCTGAACCCTCTGTTGATCACCCTGATGACTTACGACTGTTGTGTTAAATACGACTCGACTAACATCATAAAGTCGCTGACGACACATCAGCAGTGATGACGACTCGGCCTACAGAGAGGAAGCAAACCAACTCGTCATCTGGTGCGACAATAACAACCTGTCACTGAACGCCGACAAAACGAAGGAACTTATTGTTGACTTCAGGAGGAAGCACATGGTACATACTCCACTCATAATCCAAGGCCACGCTGTGGAGTCAGTGACAAGCACCAATTTTCTGGGGGTGCACATCACAGACGATCTCTCATGGACTACACACACCACCTCCATTGTCAAGAAGGCACAGCAGCGCCTTCACTTCTTACGGCTGATGAGGAGAGCAAACCTACCCCCTCATATCCTCAAAACCTTCTACAGAGGCACTATAGAGAACATCCTCACGAGCAGCCTCCATGTCTGGTATGGCAGCAGCACCACCTCAGAACAAAAGTCTCTCCAAAGAGTGGTTAAGACGGCAGAGAAAATCATCAGAACCCCACTCCCTTCACGCTACTGTAGCATGCAGTGTAAGACTGAGATTCAGCAACAGCTTCTCCACACAAGCCATCAGACGACTGAACTCCATCTGACATCACGATTTGCGCGTCTATCACGCTGCTAACTCTCGGAACTCACACACAGACTGTCAAACTGCTCTGACCCTTCTACTACCAACCAGCCACAGGGACTGCCCAAACAGTGCAATATTTAATATTCGACACTCATCACTGGTGCACTCTACACTATTAGTTTCACATTCTGGTCAAACAGGACTATAATCATTAATACTGTGAACTATGGAAAATGTGCAATAGCATTCGTTCGTCTATTCAATGCGCAATATATATTTCTATTCAACATATCTCAATATTTTAATCATGTACTGTACATGTGCTTATGCACATGTGTATGTATTTCTATACGTTTGTCTACATTTTGTATTTTTATTTATTATTACTATTTTTTTTCCTCTTATTTATGTGTATGTATATATGTGTATGTCTCAAGTCTTTGTATACTCTTCTTATTCTTGCATATCGGAGACTGGAGAAACGCAATTTCGTTCAGATGCACACTCCCTGCTGTATAGACTGAATGACAATAAAGTTCACTTTGACTTTGACTTGAAAAGAGGTTTAGCATGTGTATAACAATTTAAGCTTCGGATGCTGTGTAGATGATAGCATTCCACTCATGTTTTCAGCGGTATATCTGACACATCTACATAATTATTGTCTGCACAGTTTTCTTGTGAAAATACCTTTTATATTTGCATTACAGTAGCATAAATTGAATATGGGACCACGGTAATGACTGGTCAACATCCATTTCGGTCAACGTCCTGTTTAAAAGAACGCAACGCTGTCCGTTAAACAGCGCATACCTGTACCTCCATATCCCATGTGCAGTGTATACTCATAATTGACATAAGCTTTATCTCTCTTACCAATATCACTGACAAACTCGTAGATGTGAGGTTTCTGCAGCAGTCCCAGCTGGCACATGCAGGTCAGAGCATTGAGAGCTTTATAGATGACAAACTCCTCCACATCACTAAGGCCTTGCTGCAGCAACGGCTTTAGAATGGACGAGCTCTGCCAACCCACATAAGCTGCAACACCTGTAGACAATGGAGTAACAAGTTTGTAGTCTTTTGTCAAGAGAGTTTAGAGGCCATGGAGAAATTTATTGAAGCACACTAAAGCTGAAAAAAGAATCTAAACTTTGTTTAGACCAAAGTTTTTATTTACCAAGAGTTCTCAGCTGCTGTTGTCACCACACTTTACATCCCCCCTGACACAAATACTAAGTTAGCTATGGAGGAACTGAGTGCAGCAATTGGCAACCAACAAACCGCTCACCCAGATGGAATTTTTATTGTTGCAGGAGACTTTAATCATTCCAACCTACGAACTGTACTGCCGAAATGTCACCAGAATGTCTCCTGCCCCACCAGAGGAGACAAGACTTTAGATCAGGTTTACACAAACATTGCAGAGGCATATAGGACTGCCCCCCTCCCCCACCTGGGACAGTCTGATCACCTCTCATTGTTCTTGCTCCCCAAGTATGTGCCAACCATCAAACGTGTGAAGACATCAACTAGGACATTTAAAGTATGGCCAGAGGGGGCCATCTCCTCCCTACAGCAGCAGTTTCACAACAGTAGGTTCCACTCACAAGCCACCAAGGGCTCGGACATGGACTTGGACAAATGTAACTGATTCAGCTGTTATGCACTATATCAGCTCATGTGTTGACAATGTCACAACTGTCAAACGTGTACATTTTTCCTAATCAGAAGCCCTGGCATGTGACAGTGCTTTCAGATCTAGTGATGTTGAGGCCTATAGCTCAGCCAGGACAAAGGGGATCAGGAAAGCCAAACACCTACAAACTGTCTGTTGAGGAGCACTTCCACAACACCGACCCTGCCGCATGTGGAGGGGCATCCAGATCTTCATAGACCACAGACTCCCCTATACAGCAAGGCCTCACTCTCAGACGAATTCGATCAGTTCTACGATTGGTTCAATGACAATACGGAACAGTACACCACATGGGTTGGGCTTCCTCATTTTGCTGACATTTACAGCATTTAGCAGACGCCCTTATCCAGAGCGACTTACAATTGGTACAGTCTTACAGTCCAAGCAATTCTGGGTCCAAGGGTCCAAGGCAAAAGGACCCAACAGTGACAGCTTGGCAGAGGTGGGATTTGAACCCTCGACCTTCTGGTCCAGAGTCCAGTACCTTAACCACTAGGCCCTCACACACCTGGACTCTAAAAAATGGCTACATCCGGATACTGTTCATCGATTTCAGCTCCGCTTTCAACACGGTCATCCCCACCAGGTTGGTCCCAAGCTCAGTGACCTGGGTCTTGGATTTCCTTACAAACAGACCTCAATTTGTGAGGTTGGGCAGCCGCTTGTCGTCTAGCCTCACTCTGAGCACTGGTGTTCCACAAGACTGTGTGTTGAGTCCACTGTTCTTCTCTGTTTACACATGACCACAGGTGTCCACGCAAGTCCAACATCATCATCATCTCTGGCTTATCAAGAATGTAAATAAATCTGGAGATGACTATATATATATATATCAGTGGGGCAAAAAGGTATTTAGTCAGCCACTGATTGTGTAAGTTCTTCTACTTAGAAAGATGAGAGAGGTCTGTAATTTTCATCATAGGTACACTTCAACTATGAGAAATATCCATAATCCAGGAAATCACATTTTGACAATATAAAATTTGTGGAGGGAGTTGAAAGTCCGTGTTGCCCCAAAACATCACTGCTCTAGAGGAGATCTGCATGGAGGAATGGGCCAAAATACCAGCTAGTGTGTGCAAACCTGGTTGAAGACTTACAGGAAACATTTGACCTCTATCACTGCCAACAAAGGTTATGTTACAAAGTATTGAGTTGAACTTTTGTTATTGACCAAATACTTATTTTTCACCATAATTTACAATAAAATTCTTTAAAAATCCTGCAATGTGATTTCCTGGATTTTTTTTCCTCATTTTGTCTATCATTGTTGAAGTGTACCTATGATTAAAATTACAGACCTCTCTCATCTTTCTAAGTAGGAGAACTTGCACAATCAGTGGATGAGTAAATACTTTTTGGCCCCACTGTATATACTGTGTTAATTCAGAAGAATTACAGTTGTGAAATTGCAATGACAAGACAAATGGCACCAGCAGTGCCAAGATTGCACAGATGATGAGATTCTTTGTGTCATTGTTGTTGTTTTTAACACAAAATGATTAAAACTAGCAGAACGCTGCATATTATGAAAACAGAACTTACCAACAATACTGTCGAAGAAGGCCCCACGTAGGTGCCAGTCGTTCTTGTCATTAAGGAAGGTTATCATGTGGGAAAGGAGAACATCATTGGCCTTTTGCCTACCAAAGAACACGCAAAGGCGTGTGATGCCATTCTCCATTAGTGTTTGCTTCACAATGTTCTCAGGGTCACTGAGGAGTGTCACCACTTTCTGCTGAACCATCTCATGCAGTGCCTGCAGCTCTGTGCCAAAGAAATAAATAACAGTATATTTAACACGCTGAATTAATTACATGCTTTACTTCAAGTATTCATAGAACCAGCTGCTAAAAAGTCATGCACCTGAATCATAGTTTTCATTCGGATGAAGAGTTTCCTCAGAATCTTCTCCATTTAGGTCCTGTTCAGAGTTAAGATTGTTCTCCTGCACCAGTTCTAGAAAGCGCAGTGCGGTCTCAGCCAAGTGGGCGATGTTCTCTAATGGAGGGAAATACACCATTTCAGTTAAAACATTGTGAGCTTGCATCGCCTTTATTAATCCGAATTAGCTTGTTACTACCTGCGTAAGCAAGTCTGACAATAGTGGCTTCATCCTGTGCCAAGTGGGCAATCCCAGGCAGAATGTACTCTGGGTAAATGTTGACATCATTGCGTGGCACCTCTTTGACCATAGCCAGCACTTTAGACAATGTACGTACTGCCTCTGCCCTGACACGAGGCATCGAGTCGTTGCAAAAGTGCAGTAAATAAGGAGTGATTCGATCTAGTAGGATTTCCACGCTCAGGCGGCTGGCCAGGTGAAGCACCAGCTCCAGGGCCGCCAGCTTAGAATCACAAAAGCGCAGTGTCTGCAGACAGGAGGTGATTACTGACACCAAGATTACCAGACCATGCTCTTTGGTTGACCCAAGCTCCTGAGATGCTTTCTCTTGCTTTTCAGACTTCCCAGCATGCCCACCACCACACAGGTTATTGAGGATGTTCTCCAGGTCTTTTCGAATCACCAGCACACGCTCATCTGCAGACTGAAAGGTCTCCTTGGCAAACTGGGACATATACGGTTGAAGAAAAGTGTAGAAGATGTCTGGGAAGGCCTTGCCTCGTTGCTGTTTCAAGTACTCTTCCGCTGTTAAACGTTTTTCAGGTTCTCGCTGCACCATCTGGGCCACCTGTAGATTTTATGACAGCAGATATACAGTACTGTGCAAAAGTCTTAGGCCACCATTAGATCTGTTGTTTGTTTAACAATGGTGTAATGACCATATATCACATATCGTCAACACTTGGAGTCAAAAACGTGGTCAATCCATAATGCAAATTTTCACTGATTTTCATTCCAATCTTTGTGAGCTTTAGCGTATATTAGCCTTTTCAACTTGCGTCCCTTCCAAAAAAAAAGTGGTTTTTTGGCCGCTACCCTTTCAAAAATTCCTGATGAAGCCTCTTCAGTCTGTAGAAAGGTCAACTTGGCATCCCAATGCACACTAACTACTTGCCTCTGTAGCCTACAGAAGCTGTTTTTTCTGATTGTTTGGGGTTTATTTTTTATTTTAGACTGAATACAAATTTCCTATATTGTATTGTTGTGTTCCAATAAAGGGACTGAGAAACAACGATATATGGTCATTATACCATTGCTAAAACAGTGCTATAGGTAATCTAATGGAGGCCTAAGACTTTTGCACATTACGTAACATATACATACACTGGATAACAAAGCCATACAAACAAGCAGATTTACATGGCAGTGACATCCACCAGTACAATAAATATGTATTTGAATATCTTTTTGTACCAGATCTCTGATGCACTTGTCTTCAATTTTCATCAGAAAATTAATCAGTTCATTTTGAAACTGCCCCTTGCGATAGGCCAATAACTGAGAGAGATCAAAGAGTGGGACCCCTTCTGTGAATAGTTCTGCAATTACACAGCCTGAAAAAATAGACACAGAATGTTAAAATCTGCTGCCAAGCTTCCATTAAGGTTTAAAAACATGAAACTGATTTATACCAGCTGAGAAAATATCCATGGGTTGTTTGAGCTCTCCTCTGGTTCTCTGGCTGTTGCTGGTAAGATCCACAAGTGGAGTGGTCTGGTCACTTTCCGTGGCAAACATACTGCCATCCACAAATCTTTCAGGTGCTATGTAACAGGTTCTCCTTCTGGATGTATCAAAGAAGTAGTTGAAGTCTGCAGGGTTGTCCTCAGGCAGATATGTGGGTTTAAAACTGGCAAAGTCTGTAAGCAGGACCCAGTTCCAGCTAGTCACCATAACGTTCTCGGTCTTAATGTCACCGTGCCGAACCCCAGACTTATGAGCCTGATCTACAGCGTTCAAGATCTGGAAGGCAATCCATTTCTTTTCCACATTGTTGAGGAATGGTCTTGTGCTGATACGATCATACAGGTTGTCGCGAACATACTGCCGAAAAAGAATGGCTGCTTTCTCTGTCAACGTAGCTTTCTGAAAGGGTAAACAGTTTTGGCAAGAGTGCAGTCTGATCTTCAGTTCTTCTAGTTCTTGCTTGTAGCTAGTTAGGGGCAGTGAGGGGTCCTGAATGGCAAACACCTTCACCACTACTAAACCCTCTCTGTGCTTCGCCCGAGCCACTTTAAAAAATCTGGTGCTGCCAAGGCTTTTGTCATATTCATAGTCATGGATGTCTGAGAAATAGCTGTCTACAGACAATATCTGCGAGGGAGCAATTCCAGCCAGCTGATTTCCCATCTTCACAATTAATCTGTTGAGAGAATATAATTCAAACACTTTGATTTTAGACAAAGGTATGCTGCTTCAAACTTTTATATTAACAGGAATCAAGTTAATTCTTCACTTTACTGTGTCACACTAATGTGCAAAACATTCAGAAAATCTCAATATGAATGTCACTTATCTTTAGCTGTGGAATCACAGCTCCATGTTGGTCTATTTTCAAAGGAAATCACTAGACATCTCTTTGTTAATGCGTATGCAGGTTATGGCAACTATACAGTCATATCAGAACATTATGACCACCCTTTGTTTCTACACAAAATGCCCATTAAATCAGCCTCTGTTTACCATATAGGAGCACTTTGTAGTTCTATAATAACAGTCTGTAATCTATCTCTTGCTCTGCGTACTATGTTAGCCTCCTTTTGCATTGTTCTCTAATGGTCAGGACCCCCATAGGTCTACAGATCAGGTACTATTTGGGGGTGTGTTAGTGTGTGTTGTGTTGGTATGAGTGGATCAGACACAGCAGTGCACCCCAGTGTCACTGCTAGACTGTGAATTGTCCACCGACCAAAAATATCCAACCAACACTAGCCTGAAGGCAGCATCCTGTGGGCACTGATGAAGAACAAACAAAACTTTTATCTCTGGCTTTACATCTACAAGGTTGACCAACTAGGTAGTGTCTGCTAAACTGGACAGTGAGTGGACACAGAGTTTAAAAACTCCAGCAGCACTGCTATGTTTGATCCACTCATCCCGGCATACTAACACACCACCACATCGGTGTCACTGCAGTGATGAAAATGATCCACCACCCAAATACTACCTGATATGTGGTGGTCCTGTGGGGGTCCTGACCATTGAAGAACAAGATGAAAGGAAACTCACAAAGTAAGCAGAGAAACAAATTTACTACAGGCTGTAATTATCCGTTAGCCGGGAGTGTTGAGTGGGCTGGCTGAACTGGGCTTCGGTCCTCATGATCTTGACTCGTGCATCCTTGCTAGACTAAGGGCAGAGCTGGGGGTTCATAGTCAAAGAGTCTTATGGTGATCAGAGACGTTGGGTTGCTGTCTTCTGCCTCCCATGGGGTTGCCAATCTCTCATGTGAGCCCTCTTTGCTGTGTTTCCTACCAGTTCTCCTCTTTCTAGCTGTGCTGCTATAGCTAATGCTGCCGGGGTCTCATGCTACACTTGGCATCAGTGATTGACATGGCATCAGTGATTGTTAATAGACACTGTGCTCATAATCAATAACTAACTACATTTTCTGTTTTCTCTCTGAGCTGTGTTCCGGTACCAGTTCCAGCCCCACACATGATGTTCATCTGCTGCAGCTTCACTCAAGCTGCTTCCATCATCAGCTCCAGCCCCATCATACCCGGGCCACTTAATGCCGATGTGCATACTTCACATTTTATTCGAACTATGACTCCATGACTTTAGTTTCGTTCTTAGATTTATCATCTACGCCGCCCAAGGAGGTTGGGTCCCTTTTTGAGTCTTGGTCCTCCCAAGGATTCTTCCTATAACAATCAGGGAGTTTTTCCTTGCCACTGTCGCCCTAGGCTTGCTCAATTTGGGATTGGATGTAGTTATTAGAGGATAATCTAAACTTGTAAAGTTGCTTTGAGACAATCTTCCATTGTAAAAAGTGCTATATAAATAGATCTGACTTGACTTGACTTGACATTATAGAATTACAAAGTACAAAGTTTGTGAACCCTTTAGATTTTTCTATATTTCTGCCTAAATATGACCTAAAACATCATCAGATTTTCACACAAGTCCTAAAAGTAGATAAAGAGAACCCAGTTCAACAAATGAGACAAAAATATTATACTTAGTCATTTATTTATTGAGAAAATTGATCCAATATTACATATTACCAGTGGCAAAAGTATGTGAACCTCTAGGATTAGCAGTTAATTTGAAGGTGAAATTAGAGTGGGCACTCTGTTTTATTTAAACAACAAGAATCTATCAAAGTCTGCTCTTCACAACACATGCCTATGGAAGTGTATCATGGCATGACATGTGGGCCTCAGAAAAAAAGTTACTGATGCTCATTAAGCTGGAAAAGGTTACAAAACAATCTCTAAATAGTTTGGACTCCACCAATCCACAGTCAGACAGATTGTGTACAAATGGAGAAAATTCAAGACCATTGTTACCCTCCCCAGGAGTGGTCGACCAACAAAGATCACTCCAAGAGCAAGTCGTGTAATAGTTGGTGAGGTCACAAAGGACCCCAGGGTAACGTCTAAGCAACTGAAGGCCTCTCTCACATTGGCTAATGTTAATGTTCATGAGTCCACCATCAGAAGAACACTGAACAACAATGGTGTGCATGGCAGGGTTGCAAGGAGAAAGCCACTGCTCTCCAAAAAGAACATTGCTGCTCGTCTGCAGTTTGCTAAAGATCACGTGGACAAGCCAGAAGGCTATTGGAAGAATGATTTGTGGACGGATGAAACCAAAATAAAATTTTTGGTTTAAAGGAAAAGCATTATGTTTGGAGAAATCAAAACACTGCATTCCACCATAAGACCCTTATCCCATCTGTGAAACATGGTGGTGGTAGTATCATGGTTTGCGCCTGTTTTGCTGCATCTGGGCCAGGGCGGCTTGCCATCATTGATGGAACAATGAATTCTGAATTATATTAGAGAACTCTAAAGGAAAATGTCAGGACATCTGTCCATGAACTGAGTCTTAAGAGAAGGTGGGTCATGCAGCAAGACAACGACCCTAAGCACACAAGTCGTTCTACCAAAGAATGGTTAAAGAAGAATAAAGTTAATGTTTTGCAATGGCCAAGCCAAAGTCCTGCCCTTAATCCAATCGAAATGTTATGGAAGGACCTGAAGTGAGCAGTTAATGTGAGGAAACCCACCAACATCCCAGAGCTGAAGCTGTTCTGTATGGAGGAATGGGCTAAAATTCCTCCAAGCCGGTGTGCAGGACTGATCAACAGTTACAGGAAACGTTTAAGCTGCAGTTATTGCTGCACAGGGGGGGTCACAGCAGATACTGAAAGCAAAGGTTCACATACTTTTGCTCCTCACTAATATTGGATCATTTCCTCAATGAATAAATGATCAAGTATAATATTTTTGTCTCATTTGTTTACCTGGGTTCTCTTTATCTACTTTTAGGACTTGTGTGAAAATCTGATGATGTTTTAGGTCATATTTATGCAGAACTTTCAAGCACTACTGTATATGGGAAAAAGAGCTGATATAATGGACAGTGAGTGTAGAAACAAAGGGTGGCCATAATATTCTGATATAACTTGTATTTAGCTACACGTACAGTCACATTATTTAGCACAAACCGTCATACAGTGCAACTTACAGCTGAGATAAGCAAATGAAGGTTAAGAGTCTTGCTTAACAGTGGCAGCTTGGCAGAGATTAATTTACAATCCATTGATTTACCCACCACCTTAACTATTGAGCCACTCCATCCCGCAATTTCTGCACTGGCTTAATTGTAATTTAGCACTTAATTAGTCTGTATACAACATTTACACATCTGGCAAATACTTTTTATCCAAATAAACTTTTACAATTATAAAATGTCAAAGGTATTTATGTATGTTAACCTCATATTGAGAGCATAAACTACTTACTACACTTGGAAAATATGACAATATAATAAACAAACCAGCTAAAAGTTGGATCATGAACTCAAAGCAACTATGTCAAAGCAAATCAATTAGAATAGGAGGAGGCAATAATAAAAGGCTGTGTGGCATTGTGTTATGAAGTATTGCTAATTATTGACACTGAATTTCAATTCTTTTATCTGCATTTACAGTGGTGTTCTTATTTCATGCTAGCATATTATCCCAGCCTGTCCACTTGTGTAGTAATGTTCTCAAGTCAAACAGATAATTTCCTAGCAACACATAGCTACTTTGAAAGAAAACAAAAAAGGGTGGCCAGTGTCTCAGCTTCTCTAGAAATGATCGATTTCACTTCTAGAATGTCTCAGTGAGTTGGGGTGCTGTAGAACTGCTTGGTGGAACCCACTGCGAGGGCTGACATGCCTGTTGTTGGTGCTGTGCTTCAGGGAGTGCGTGGTCAGCAGGGGTCTCTAAAATCGGCTATGGCAGTGGTTTTATGGCCCGGCTGCTGGAGCATCATGTGGGTATTTTTCCACTGCTGCAACACGTGTATGGCTCGCATGGGACCCGTCAAGCAGTCGCATGTTCCACTGTTGACGCAACAGTCAGGCACACCCAAGGAGCGTTCCCAGAAAATAATTAGGGGAACCACTATGTGAAGGTCACTTTGGACTATTTTACCAAATGTTAAGCGGCTTCTGGAAAACATCTTCTGTAAGTCTGGGGCTCCCTGAAGAGCTCCACAGTAACCCAGACAGCACTTTGAAAGGGGCAAGTCATGCAAGAGGTGTGCGAGCAATTTGGGATCCCCAAAACTTGAGAACATGCCGCTCCAACCACAAAGTGACGTATTGTTGTGAAGGTTCAACCTCAACATAGCACGTGCGGGATGAATGGCCGCTGTGCACCAGCTGGCCAGGAAGAGACAGCATGGTGCAGCACCAAAAACACACTTAGTATGAGTGTGCTGGAGTTTTGGGGTAAGGGTGTGGTTTTGCAACCCATTATGTCTGAAGGGGCCAGTGCCTCAAGCTGTAGAGTGACTGGATGAATCAATGCATCGTGTCGGAAGTCATGTATCAGGTCTGAACAGGGCTGAGGTCTGATGTAAAACATCTTGATCACCCCTTGAATAAAGATCCTAATGCGGCCGTTCTCCTGGCTGATTATGCAAATGTATAATGCGGGCAATGGTATGTCCTCAGTGCCTGAGCTTTTGTTCAGCTTTGGGTGTTATCTTGACAGTTGAGGCCTAGCAGTTGAAGCTGGGGTTCATCAGGGATGCCTCACCCCGGAGGGGGGGGGGTGCTGTGTGTCTTCAGCAGCACCCACAGTCAGTATTAGGGTGGTGTTCCCGGTTCCTTCCAACAGGCACTGCAGGTCCAGCAAACCAGTTTATCTTCCTTTCTTATTGGGGCTTACAAGCCATGGTTCACATTGATGTGTGTTTAGTTATACAGCTTACACACATATATTTCTCTGTGTATTTTAAGCTCATGCATTTTTGTGTTTAAAGCATTTACCTTCCAGGGGAACAGTAGTTAAATCAGGGTAGCTCCCTCTACCAAGCGTTCCCAGTTCAAGCCTCGCACAATTACTAGCTTTTGTAAAGACTAACTGTCAGTGCATTAAGGCCAGATCCATGAAGAGCTTCACAAAGAACAATTCTCCCGTTGCCCTCGCTTCATCTTCAACGCTACATCATGTACACGATATATAAGTACATTGTAACAGTTCTGTAAGAGCTTACTAGTCCCAGCAGTCGGTCATATGCTCTCTGTTGTTTACCTGCTTTTATTTCTCAGTCCGCAGTACGACTTTCGTCATGACGAAGCTCTTCTTCACATAAAAACAAAAAAACGATAATCTAACATCTAGTTATTCTGTTCGGTTATCATCTAACAGCTAATATTAAATGCTGTATCGTATAAAACACATGCTATTTACATACAAGACGCCGGAATGATGTTTGTTATTAAATTGGCTCGTCAGTGCAGTTGGGCGCTCGCTGATCTGAGGTCGGTTTAGCGTTCCAGCCAGTGCACTGCATTGCTCCTGATAATAACAAACCTGACACTGGATCTGTGAACTCAAGCAGTAACCGGAAGAATTCTACTTCCCGTTCACGAGTCAAGTCTTAATTGTCACTGTGTTTGCTATATAGGGCTCTAGTTAGGCGAAATATGTAGTTTTGTAAACATTGTTAAAAGCTAATTTGAGAATTTCACTAGGTCTCACTATGAAATAAATTTTTTTTAGTGGCAAAAAGATGCGAATTATAAAAACAGTGCATTGACAATCTACTACGAACTTCGTAAGGCATAGGGAGCAGGACTCCATTTTAGACACGGCACAACGCTAACCAAATAACGTTTTACAGCCACTAGGTGGTAGGTGCAGTAATGCAGTCCAGCGCAGCGCAGCCATTCCACGGCACTTCAAGCCAGTCCAGTTGATGGCGACATAGCACCAAATAGCTGGTTGCCATGCTGCCATGAAGATCTACTAGAAGAAGAGGAACGTTGACTCTGATCGCACGCAGGAATCGGGTTTGGGTTTTGTGTTGTTTGAGCAGAAATGTGTGCCGCTGATTCTGCTGCAGTGTTGCAGGACCGGATGCAGAAGCTGCAAAAACTGACTGAGTTTACAGAGAAGTGTCGGACACAGTTGACCGAGGTGTTTGATGCACTGGGATGGAGTCCGGACTGGAAGCTCCATTCCTTACAGGTAGCGATCTAGCCTAAACAGCGCTTAATGCAGCGTTCGTTGTACTGTATATTATTTGTATGACGACAAACTTTGCATTATAAATGACAATATTCACATGTTTTATTACAAAAGTGAAATCAATCAGAACATTAAACATCTCTCACGGACCACTTTCCACATAACAGGCAAAAAATAGCAAGCCGTAACAAGAAATAACGCTACTCGTAGTATGATTTACATTTACAGAATTTAGCACACGCCATTATCTAGAGCGACTTACAATTGATACAATCTTCCAATCCAAGCAATTGTGGGTTAAGGGCCTTGCTCAAGGACCCAACAGTGGAAGCTTGGCAGAGGTGGGATTTGAACCCTGGACCTTTTGGTCGTCGGCAATTGTCGGCAGGATTCGAACCTGCGCGGGGAGACCCCAGTGGAATTCTAGTCTATCGCCTTAATCACTCTGCCACGACAACATTGAGTTATTATTGATGGTTCAAATGCGCGAAACTAACGAGAGGCTGTGGGGGTGAATTACTGGAATGATATTCGAAATAATATTCTATCAGGGCAATTGGTAGGTGATTAAAGGAGATGTGAAGGCATGGATGGGGCTTTACTGACCAATGTATTCACACTGGCATTTCTGAGATATTGAGAGCTGTGAATTATATCTAATTTTATGAAGCTTATGTGAAAATCTGATGGTTAAGTGAGGAAGCAAGTCATGGAACAGCTTATTTATGATAATGGTGTTCTTTTAAATTTGAAACACATCTGGTCTGCTTAACCCCTTTGTAAAGTAAAATGTCCTCGTTTCAAATGCATCATGCAATTACTTCACGAATTCGGGAACTAAAACAGTCTACATCTCCAGCACTACTCAAAGCATGTCCAGTTGATGGTGTGCTCCTAAACATGCCACAAATATATACATAATCAGAACATTGTGCTGAAAGATGGAACAGCCTCACCACACCGAGCATGGAAACCTTTATTGAACTGACGTGTTGAGTGAACGCAAGTTGATCTAGCGACCATTAGTGTCAATAACAGCATCATTGCCTGAAAACTAAATAGGTTAAATCAGAATGTGAAGCCGAAATGTTTTAAAATACTGAATACCACCATACCACCCAACTCTAGCTGTGTTCCCTGCCCTGTGATCCCAAGTTGGGTTAAGCATGTGTGGAGAGTGAGCCAGAGAGTGTTATGCTGCTTTCAAGTGCTGCACCAGTGTGTGATTTCACTTTTTCAAGTTCAATTTCCTGTGTGGAATTCTTACTGAACCAAGATTTAAAAATTTTAAATTTCAATGCTTACCTTCATCGAAAGGTCCAGGGTTCAAATCCCACCTCTACCAGGCTGCTGCTGTAACAAGGCCCTTAACTCACAGTTGCTTAGATTGTATCAACTGTAAGTCGCTTATAATTGTAAGTTTTTGGGACTGTGGTAGCCTAGCGGGTAAGGTACAGGACTATGGACCAGAAGGTCCAGGGTTCAAATCCCACCTCTGCCAAGCTGCCACTGTTGGGTCCTTGAGCAAGGCCCTTAACCCACAGTTGCTTGGATTGTAAGATTGTATCAGTTGTAAGTCGCTCTTCGTAAGGGTGTCTGCTAAATGCTGTAAATGTCTCAATTTTGTCCTGACCAAAATCTCTTGCAGACATCAGGTTGTATTTACAACTTAAACTCTTAAGACATGAAAGTGTTTAAGCCTACACCACCCTTCTGAGAAGTGCTCTTTTTCTTTGTAGCAGGAGAAGATGGAGATTTGTCCATACGATGCAAACCACAAAGTGCCATCCAGCAGCATGGAGAGACACAAAGCAACATGCCTCCTCAATCGGTTAGAATACACCAAAGAGGAACAGGTCAATGTTTTCTCAAAACCTATCTTCTTGCACATTGTAACTTTGGTCTGCATACTGAAAGTCTTTTTGTGTGTTTCTTTAGGCAGAGATGATTGATCCTTCATTTTGTTATGCGAGGGCAAATATTCCCTGCATCAAAGTTGGTGAGTTGTGCTGTATCTGAGAGGAAGTCTGTTTAGTACAGTTCATGTGACAGGTCATAAGCATGCGATTTAGGTTGTATTCTGATTTCATGTCAGAAATTCTTATGTGATTTGGGGCTGGATTCACGAACGCTTTCTTAAGAAAAAACATAAGAGAAACACTAAAGTTCATAAGACTGTTCTTTAATGCAATTCTCGAAACAAACTTAAGTTCTCAAATATTATCTTAAGAAAATCATAATTATTCGCATTTTGAATTCGTATTGGTTGTTATTAGATTAATCCTCTCTGAGGATGGCAAAATGGAGGAAATTCAAACCAAGCGCTCAAAAATCTTTAGCAGACAAGAAATCCAGGTGATGGTGGAAGAAATAGCAAGTTTTGCCATAAACTTTCCTTATATAGACTTTTGTATTTTAAGGATAAAATTCACTGGAAGGGCTTTTAAGGATTTAAATTGAAATGTAAGCCTTATTTCTAGTAACTGAATTGTTTAAATTTTTAAATTTTGATGCTTACCTTCAACTCTTACAGCCTAAGACAAGTGTGAGGTTATCGTAAGGTTAAGAAAACATTTAAGAAAATAATGTGTTCAGGAATACCACTTGTTCTTAGGATTGTTCTTAAGAAGAGAGTTAAAAAAAAAAGATAATTCTTAAGACATTATTTGAAGAATAACAAACTTTCGTAACTTTTTTCCTAAGAATGAAGTTAAGAAAAACACAAATTTAAGACTTTCTTTCTTACGAAACGTTTGTGAATCTGGCCCCTGGTTTTAAATAATAAAAGCTGTCTTCTAACAGATCAACATGAACAACATGAAGTTATTCAGCAAGCCCGGCTGAGTGCCCCTTCTGTTCAGTCTCTTGGAAACTACTGTCAAGGTAAGGTCTAAAACTCGTTTCTGCAACCTATCTGACTGTAAGCACACATTTCTGAGGGGTGTGCACACTTTTTCTTCTATCGACCATGACTATCGATATAAGAGTTTGTTTGTGCAGCCAGTTCTCAAGCTCCTTTTGGTTGCTTGTGATTTTTGTTGAATTTTGTCCTGTTTTATTCAACCTCTTTTGCTCTTATCTCCACTCTGGTGCAGTCTGTCAGTCATTTGTACTGTTGATCTGCAGCTGCGCAAACGTAACGCATCTGCAGGAGAGCAAAGAAAACAGTATTTGTAATTAACAGTTTAATAGCATAAAAATTATCCCAAAGGTGTTGACCGTGTACCCATTTGGATTCCGCTTATCCCGGTCAGTGATGCGGGGCTGCCGCACTACCCGACCTTCACGTTGCAAGCCCAGCCTGAGGTTGAAATGCAGGTTCTCAGATACTACTGTGACCTGCAGCCAGCTCTTACCTCTGGGTCACTGGAGTTGGCACTTGATTCTAGGTCAATCTAACACTTTTTTTCGTCAAAAATTTGGAATTTTGCTCTGTCATTTTAAATCCGCAAGTGCTGTAAATGGGCAAAAGTTTTGTGATAGATTTTATCAGTCAGATTCATGGTTGTTGGATATGTACATGTGTAATGTTCAAACATAACAGTATGCAGGGATGCACCAGTCTTATTCAGAGTGTGTGTTTGAGGGTTTTCTAAGCAGTTTTCATACTTTATACTAGGGGCGTAACGATACACTGTGCTTACAGTTCGATTCATGATACGGAGTTCACGATTTGACTTTACAAATTTTTTTGAAGTGTAAACAGTGCAAAACAATGCACATTTTCTTGAATAAGTTTATAACAAAAAACCCTTTAGTCCCCTACATTTACAATAAATGACTAGAAACAGTGTTTTAAAATCGTAAGTAAATGGTTCAATTGTAGCTTCACCATATGTTAAATAACCAAGAGTAATAATTCAAATAATGTGTACTTATAAGAATTCACGAATTTCCCTCTGGGATTAAGAAAGTGATCTATCTATCTATCTATTTAGTGTGTATGGGAGCATGACGTATGATTGTGCCCTCTGGTGTTCAAAAAATGCAACTGCATCACATAGCATAATTGTGTGTTTTATTTTAATTTAGTTTATTTAACGTTGCTTTCAGAATAAATGGCATTTAACAACAGACAAAAGGTTACATCGACACACAGGTATATTGAACCTAGTCATACCTGCTCAGATTGGAATCATTTAACTCAATAAATTAACCTAATTCTAGGTGAATTAACTTAAGTCTTTGGACTAGTTGGAGGCAGTGTTCATTTTGACAGCAAATTTTGATTTGGTTATAGTCATGGTCTTGTGACTAAAACGTAATTTAGTTTTAGTCCTAATTTTGTCATCTGAATTGTTTTAGTTTTAGTCGACTAGTTAAAATAAGATTATAGTCGACTAAATCTATAGTAGATTCAGTTGACTAAAATATGAAATATAAAGGTTGCAATATGTAAATGCTTTTTTTAACATTTCCCTTGAATTATTTAAGTCATTATACACACTTAGATGAAATGAAACATCTATATACATGCATTGATTATAATATTATACATTAAAGTCGTTATAACTAAAAATGTCCACTATAGATCTTCTTCAAACTTGGAGTGGACATTCAGCAGGTATTCTAGAATCGATCAAGTTGGAATGAATGATGTATTGTAAGATCTAATTAAGATATAACCTGAGGTCTATATGCACGCATTGATAATAACAGTATACAGTAAAGTGGTCACCAAAAATTTCCACCATTGTGCTTCAAACTCGGTGTGGACACTCATGAGATATTGTACAATAGAATCAGGTTAGAATATATGATATATTATGAGCTTTATTAAACATATAAGATCAAAAGATCAAATATATGTACATGCTCTATACACATTTATTCATAATTACAGTATAAAACAAAGTTATGTTACCCGAGTACTCCTTAAAGATGGTATGAATACTTTTTTAGACAAAGTCAAAGATATCCACGTCGCGAGCTGGACACGGAGTTTAATTCTTACTTTATTCGCTGAATTATTGGCTTGAATATAATGAACTTGAGTGCGTTTTCAACGGACTACGGTAATGCCATTAAAACAGGAGCTCGCGCTATTAGGGTGCTGTTTTAATGGTATTTAGATGCTATCTGCACCTAAATAGCGCGATCTCCTGTTTTAATGGTGTTACGGTAGTATGTTGAAAACGCACTCTTAAGTTCATGGATGACATGCCTGCTGTTGAGATTGACGAACTGTTTTTTGAGAAACAGTACAGAGGCTCGTAGTAGGGTCTTCCCGTTAGATCAAATGTGTGCGTCTTACCACAATACTGATTGGATCGCTACCCAACTTGTCCCGCCTTTCAACAAAACCAAGTCCGATCTGATTGGATGTCATCACTGCCAAACATTTTTGTCTCGTTTTTATTCGTTGACAAAAATGTCTATTCATTTCGTCCTAGTTTTTGTCATTTTTCATTCATTTATTTTAGTCATCGTCTCATTTTTGTTAGAAAAAAAGGGTTGTTGACGAAAATCATTCGGCAACCAAATTAACACTGTTTGGAGGAAACACTGTTTGGACATACAAACACCACATATTCGAAGTTCGCGCTCAAGTTCGAACCGGGGACGCTGGAGCTGGGAGCCGTCTGCGCTAACTGTTACACAACAGAGCTGCACCAGATATAATAAACAGAACACGCATGACACGTCTCCACGATGCTCGTTGTGACCATTTTTGCATCGTGTCAATATGCATCGTTACACCCCTAGTTTATAGACAACACAGATCTTACAAGCACTGTGGGACTAATTATCATAATGCCTCTGAAGTGTAGCTTATTGAACATTTGAAATTGGATCGGTGCATCCCTCTCAATATGTTTTAATCACTACAGCATCCTGTGGCTCAGAGTAATATTTTTGCAATTAAAAGCATATTGTGATAATATTTGTTTTGTATTTTATTTCCTAGTAACAGGGGTGAGTATTAGAGGCTGTCTGCTCATTCTTGCTGTATCCTTTAAAAATATCCTTTTAAATGGTCACTCTTAATCTCTGGACTAACTGTTAGCCACATAGAGATGATGACTTCTCATTACATGTGTAAATGTGTAAACCCTATGTGTAAAATATGAATTCACACTGTTGTGGTGAGATACACACCATATATATATATATATATATATATATATATATATATATATATATTCTACTACTTTACTGTTTGTTTATTGTTTTTATTTGTATTGGAAAAAATAACATGAATTCATGAAGACTGTCTGTGACTCAGTCTGTATAAAATTCCCTGTTTTGTGTTTAGGGGATTATTCCACCCAGCCTGCAGAGGTGCCTCAGAACCACAAGCGGGCACTGTGTGACCTCACGGTGGCTGACCGATTGGCTGTGTATAATCATGTTATACAAAAGGTCACGCAGCAGAGCACAAAGGCAGAGGTGTCCAGCAATGATGATCTTTATGTAGATCTTGTGTCCAAGCTTAACAAAGGTATTTATTTGCTTGAAATAGACTTCCAACTTATTGTGTTTATTACATCCACCCAGTCCAGTGGTTCAATAGTCCCAGGGAATCTCCTAGGGAGAGTGCAAAATATTTAGAAAACTTTTTTTTTTAAATGTTTGTATGAAAGTGAACTTGTCTTGACATTTTTCTTTGCAATATGTAAAAAAAAATGTGATGACTGATAATTGTTATAAAGGTGCTTATCTTGTCAGGTAAAGATTCCATCCAGCGTCTTGAGATTTCACAATTTTTGACTGTTTACATTTACAGCATTTAGCAGACGCCCTTATCCAGAGTGACTTACAATTGATACAGTCTTACAATCCAAGCAATTTTGGGTTAAGGGTCTTGCTCAAGGACCCAACAGTGGCAGATTGGCAGAGATGGGATTTGAACCCTGGACCTTGTGGTCCATAGTCCAGTACCTTACCCACTAGGCTACCACAGTCCCACAATATTTGACAAACGTTTGACCATCTTCAGCATTGGTGGAAGTGTGTTTTAGCATTTCGTCTGGCATTCCGAATAATGCCACATGGTGCAACTTATATATTAGTTATATTTAGTCTACGATAACGTCTTAATTGTTGTTTTAACGATGTGCTAGCAGTGCATGGAGTTCTACAAGAAAGCGCATGACTGAAATTAAAAATGAGTGAACCAACTGCTCCTGGAGACAAAATACAGACACCAACAGCCTTGCAGTCTATATCGCTAGATTTATTTACTAGATGTCAATCTACAAACTATGTCAGAAATTTGTGATGAACCCCCTGCAGAAAATGAAGATTATGACAAACTTTCGGAGTCAGCTGTCCATGACAGGTTTAAACCAGTCAAGATACCAGCATAAAAACACACTCGGCAAACCGTAGTGGAATCATTCTGCTAAGAAGTGCCTAATGACAAAAAAAGCAACCACATAAATGTTGTCATCAATTACATAGTAAAAGACACAGTGCCAATGCAGGCGGTTGAGAGAAATGGGTTCAAACAACTTTTGAATACTTTAGACCTATGGTGTTCCCTGTCAAAGTATTGTCTAATTATCATTATCAACAAAATCCCAGATCACACCCCTAGAGCAACTAATACAACTGCTTGTGTTTGTTGTTTTGTTAACACTCTGTGGCGTCTTTGCTTTTATGGATTTTATGCAACATCATCTCTGCTGATGTTGCTCTTCACATGTTTTGTACACACCTCAGAGTCTAGCTAACAACTGATGGTCTGTTTTAGTGCCACATTGATTTAGCTGTACTGGTAGTTGACATTGACTAGTAAGGCGCTTTCACATATTGTTCATATGAACTTGAATGAAATCAGTCATGGATTTAAATTCCCTGAGACTTGTTTAATATGTTTACTGGAACATTGTGTTTTTTTTTGTTTTTTTGTTTTTTAACTTTTCTGTAAACATAGATGTGGAGAAAACTGGTCCAAAAACTCACCTTGAGGTTATGGCTGAAATGAGGGATTACAGGAGACGGCGGCAGTCGTACAGAGCGAAGAACGTTCACATCACCAAGAAGTCATACACAGAGGTCAGTATTCAAGCTCCTCGTCTCTCCTTATCTAGGCCTGAATGTTCAAAATACAGTTCATGCGAAATTAGTGGTCAAAAGTGTTGGGACTCCTACACTTTACACATACAGGAGCTAATATGACGTCCCATTCTAAAAAGGAAAAAAGTATGAATTAAAATGAAAATACTGCACTTTTTATGCACTTTGCTCCGTGGCACTTGGTGACCCTGCTTCTATAACATTACATGGTTTGTCAGTTCGTGGCTGAAATGCTGTGGAATATCTAGGTGGGCATCCTGTTACAGTACCACACTTGAATTCAGTGAGCTCTTTTGAATGACTTGTTCTTTCACAAATGTTTATAAAGGCAGACTGCATGGCTATGTGCTTGATTTTATACACCTGTGGCAATGGGACTGAATGAAACGTGAATTCAGTGATTAAGTGGTGTGTCCCAGTACTTGTGTCCATATATTGTACACTTGAAGTTTAATGTTAGAGGGGGTGTTTTGTGGTTAGAAAATAGCACTACACAGCTAAGCAACTTCTCTGATGGAGGACTGGCAGTGCTTCAACATTACTGGAACGATTTTAAAAGCAAAGCATAAATTTAGTAGGTACTTTTTTAAGGAACATCATGTGCAAGCCGTTTTCTCGTGCTATGTGACGGCGTGTTAGTATGTTTGTGACTGAATCTGCCGTTGTACAGTAATGAGCAAAGCCATAGAAGGTATATATTTTGTTCCCTAAAGGCCATTAGCACTCTGACTAGTAGTGAATAGGGAACTATTTCACATAAAGACCATTACTATGGGTCCTTCATAGGGTCAAGCAGTGAAAATGCACTTGACTGCATTCAAAAAAAACTATACAGGATGTTACAGGACATGTTAAAATGATGTTAAATGCAACATGCCATATAATGCTTTCTCCTCAAGATTATTCGTGAAGTGATTGATGTCCATTCGGATGAACTGGCCAAACTGTGGCAGGACGAGGCAGAGGAAGAGTCCAAAATATCACGACACTCACACAGGTAACATTTGTAATTACACACTTGCAGAATTCATGCATGCTTTGAAGTCGTGTGAAGTGCTCTGTTTAGGAGCTAATCTGATCAGTTTGTTGATTATGCTGCATGTTCTTTGTATTTGGGAACTGCAGGAAGCCATCAGACGAAGGCCGCTCTGCCTCTGTTGAGTCACGTGGGTCTCACGCAAGTTCCAGGGAAGAGCGCCGCTCTCGCCACAAGCGTCACAAAAAGCACAGTGGCGATCACAGTAAGGACCGAGATAGTAAAAGGAGGTGAGGAACTGAAGCATTACTATTTCTGCATCACTCAGGATAGCTCAAAAGCACCTGTAGGTTACTTAAGTTGGGATTAAGCTAGGGCTGCAAAAACGAATCGATAAAATCGATTATTAAAAGTGTCGACAACGGATTTCATTATCGATTCGTCGTGTCGCATGATTTATGTGTCCCCCGCCTTATCATATCCGCTTACGTTACTTGCGGTCAGCGCTGGAAAAAACAACAGGAGCGATTGAACGGAGCGAGGCGGAGCCGATGCGGAATCTTCAAAACAAGTTAGCATTAAGGCTATGTCCACACGTACGCGGGTATTTTCTAAAACGGGGGTTTTCAAATTCGTTTATAAAAAAAATCCCGTCCACACAAGCACTGTTTAAACAAAAAACTTTGTCCACATGAAAAGGCAAAAACGCACACAGTCGCTGTCAAGAGCAATGCCAAACCAGCAGTCCTATATGCGGACGAAGCAGCTCACTCAGCGACAACAGCGATGTCCTATGCATACGAACATTTTCTCGCCATTGTTCTTCAACAACCACTTCGTTTTGAAAGTTGTCCCACCCACGAGAGGTCCAACCGGGTCTCTTCCAAAACCGGCGACGCTGAGGGCGGGAACTGCTTCGTGGTTGTGATGGATATATAGTAGTGACCTCCGTAGCGCATTCTGATGCCTCTGTTCTTCAGTGTAATGAAAAAGTAATAATTGTAAATTCATTTGTAGATATGTAACAAGTTCGGTCAGCAGTGTTTCAGCTGGCACTATTTTGGCTAGGTCCGCTATTCCACAAAATCGCCTCATGTAAACAAAGGAGATAACGGCAAAGTGACGTTACAAGGAAGAAACTCCGTTTTCCCAGTCCACACGACAACGCAGAAAACGGAGTTTCTGAAAATCTTCACCCTGGAAGGAGTTTTGCAAAAAAAAAGTCCTTTCAGTGCCCTAAAACGCCGTTTTCGTGGGATGAAAGATCAAAACGCAAGAAAAAGATACGTTTTTAAAAATACCCGTGTTCGTGTGGACAGGGGGCCCGGGGGGGGGCTGGGGTGGGGAAAGAGTGTTGGAGGGTCGTGGCTGGTCGTGGGCGCGTGGGGGAGGGGGGGGCGGGGGGTGGCATTAGTTGAAGTCAGGGGGGAATGGTCGGGGGGGGGGGAAATAGGGGGGCGGTGGGGGGGGGGGCCTTTAGGGGGCAGGGGTCGGGGGGGCGGCCGGGGCAGGGGCATAAGAGGCGCGCCGGACATAGGTGGGGTGGGACCCAGGGGGGTTGGGGGGAGGGGGGGGGGGGAAAGTGGGGCCATCGGGGGGCACCATGGGGGGGTCGGGTGGCGGGGCGGGGGGGGGGAGGGGGGCGGGGGTGGGGGGGGCCGTGGGGGGGGGCTGGGGGGCCTACCATAATACATACATGGGCCATAGTCTCTAAAAAAGAGAGCCAGCTTTAGCCTGGAGCATGTTGACATGATAACATTTTTGGATTGGCAATGCAAAGTTCCTAAAGAAAGGGAGTGAATGAGTTTGTAGTTAGTGTTTGCATCAGAGATGCACTTATTTTTCTTTATTATTTATTTGGTATTTTAATTTATTAATAAATGTAATTTATTATTATTCATTTATTGTAAGCACTTATTTGCTCTGTTATTTAATGTTATATTTCTGAATAAAGACATGGAAAGTTTTTATTTATTTATTTATTTATTTATTTTTTAAACCCGATTCATCGATTAATCGAAAAAATAATCGACGGATTAATCGATTATTAAAATAATCATTAGTTGCAGCCCTAGATTAAGCTATAATTCATACTACCAATAGTAATAATAATAAGCTTTATTTATATAGCATTTTGTAAACATTTTACAAAGTGCTTTACACTAGCAAAGAAATACCTATAAAATAGTTAAAAACAAAAGAATACATAAAAGAACAATTAAGAAGAAAAAAAGAATGAAATAAAACATAAACATTTAAAAATACAGTTAAAACCTAAACAGATAAAACATACCCAAAGGTGTGTCTTAACCCTCCTCTTAATTATGTTAAGATCGTCCAGAGCCCTCAGGTCATCAGAAAGAGAGTTAAAAAGGTTGGGGCCGTAATAAGAAAAGGCTGCCTTTCCACTCTTTTGCCGGGGGGTCGGTACGACCAGCATGTTCCGGTTAGCTGATCTGAGGACCCTCGGTGGAACATATCTGACGATCATGTCACTGAGGTACAGGGGAGCCAAACCATGGAGGCATTTAAAAACCAGTAAAAGAATCTTAAAATCAAACAAGTGCAGCTGTTTGAGGACTGGTGGGTCTGTGGTAGCCTAGTGGGTAAGGTACTGGATTATGGACCAGAAGGTCCAGGGTTCAAATCCCACTTCTGCCAAGCTGCCACTGTTGGGTTTTTGAGCAAGGCCCTTAACCCTCAATTGCTTGGATTGTAAGATAAGGATAAGGGCGTCTGCTAAATGCTGTATACTTTAAAAAAATCCCTCTTTTTATTTATTTATTTTTCTGAATGTTTTGAACGAGTATTGGGCTCTCTTCATTCAAATCAGTCACATTGTTGGCCTCTGACAACTCGTGGCCTGGTATAGGTGAATTAGAAGCCTGAAATATGTCAGGTGTGCTTTGCTTAACGTCCATGATATGTTCTGCAATCTGGACGTTGTCCAAGCTCCATATTCTGTACTGTACTTAGGAATGCTATATGGGGTACTGTGGTCTATCTAAATGGATAAGATGCTGCAGTGTTTCCCATACACTGATTTAGAGTACTGTGCAAAAGTCTTAGGTCACCATTTAGATTAGATATACATATAATGGTATAATGACCATATGTAAATTCTCATATCTAAGAGTTTACATGTATATAGTTAAAGTTTTAGGATGGATGTAATTGTAGCGTTTGTGAGCTAAAAACAAAGGCCTACCTATATAGAATCTTTTGGAATAGTATTGTGGATGACACAGTTTGCAAGCAGGCCTAATGTTTGCAAGGTGTTCATTTGCATAACAGCAAATTTCCTATCTCTTTAGTGGAATACAACCAGAAAATACAGGATATTTGTAAGCAGTTTTTAAATATTGAAAAAAAAAATCAGGAAAAAATGTCTTCTATAGGCTACAATGGTAACTTTTTAGTGTGGCCTCCCCTTACACTAGAGCAATAGCAGCATCTGGCAGCTTCATCGGCTTGCCAAGTTGAACCTTCTAGAGTGTGAAGAAACTTGACCAGGAATGGCCTTTTTGGAAGTGTAGCAGCCAAGAAACCACTATTTTTGGAAGTGGAACAGGGTAAAGAGACTAAGATGTGCTAAAGCTCACAAAGATTGGGATGAAAATCAGTAGACGAGTGTTATGGAGTGACAAATCCAATTTGAAAATTTTTAATCCAGTCCTCAACAATATGTTATATATGGTCATACCATTGCTAAAACAACCGATCTAATTGTGGCCTAATATTTTGTACAGTACTGTATTTAATATCTACATTGACTGCCACATACTGATTTTCTTTTTTGTGCAATTTATGATTGCAACTTACTGATTCGCTCAGCCCCTCCTTACCTCACGTGTGCAGCGGCTCTCTCTCACACCCAAACACCTTTATGGAATGAGAATCTTTGTGATAGCATAACACATTTTCTGTTATATCTACGACATGATCAGGGAACTGAGAAGTGTGCAGAAACTGCGAAGTATGCGCATTTAACTCATGTGCTGTGTTGCAAAGATGCAGTTCTTATCCTCCATTCCTTCTGTGATCCACACCTGGCTCTTGACTGCGGGGTGCAGCTCCATTGCATGTAATTCAATGTTATGCGCGTCTTTGCATCTGCTGTACTACAACAGTTAATGTATCTGGCAAGGTAATATATATTGGTTAAGTAGGTTAATGACCTAAATAATAAGGATAATAACCTTATTGGATCATGGAAATGTATACGAATGGACATTCTGCAGCACATCCCTGTACTTGGACCATTGCTTACAAGTAACTGTATCCCACCTGTATACTTTAACTGTCCTAGGGGTTTGGAATTTGGAGCAAGATTTGTGATTGGTGATTGTGGTTTGACCTAAAGAAAAAAAAATTAAAGGTGTTTCTAACTATAACATGTTTTCTCTCTTCCTTATGTGTGCAGGGATTCCCACTCTCCTAATGAGAGACATCACAAGAAAAAGAAAAAGAAGAGCAAGTCATAGAATGTGATTAGCAATGAGTAGGTCATAGTTAAGTGTATCATTTATAATTGTGAAATCGTTCAGCTTGTGTTATAGAATAAAATGATTTGGAAATTATATTTAAGAAGTGTGTTCAGTCTTTTTGCCCCCCCCCCGTAATTCTTAATTCACTGTTTGCATGTCTTCTGGTAAGAGTTTATATGTGTTTACAGTGGGGCAAAAAAGTATTTAGTCAGCCACTGATTGTGTAAGTTCTCCTACTTAGGAAGATGAGAGAGGTCTGTAATTTTCATCACAGATACACTTCAACTATGAGAGACAAAATGAGAAAAGAAATCGAGGAAATCACATTGTAGGATTTTTTAAGAATTTAATTGTAAATTATGGTGGAAAAGAAGTATTTGGTCAGTAACAAAAGTTCAACTCAATACTTTGTAACATAACCTTTGTTGGCAATGACAGAGGTCAAACTTTTCCTGTAAGTCCTGTGGGGGCCCTGACCATTAGAGACTAAGAGTATGTAGAGGAACAGATGGACTCCAGTCCGTAATTGCCAAACAACAAAACGTATCTATATGGTAAGTGGAACTAATAAAATGGAAATTGAGTTTAGAAACAAGGTGGTGTATTTAATAAAGTTATTGGTCAGTGTATTTGTAATCGGCACCCATGTGCTTGGGAGGCATGGAGGCACACTGGTTAGCACTGTCAGTGTACAGCTCCAGAGTTCCCTGGTTCGATTCCTGCCTCAGATTTTACAAACACTGTGTATAGTATGAATATTCTGCCCTTGTCTGTGGAGGTCCTTGATTTATTCTCATATACAGTGGTGCTTAAGTTTGTGAACCCTTTGGAATTTTCTTTATTCCTGCAGAAATATGACCTAACACATCATCAGATTTTCACACAAGTCCTAAAAGTAGACAAAGAGAACCCAGTTAAACAAATGAGACAAAAATATACTTGGTCATGTATTTATTGAGGAGAATGATCCAGTATTACATATATATCAATCAATGGTTTTGAGTTAGCTTACCTTAGCTATTTTCAGCCTCTATTGGCACAGTATTTCAGTGTAAGGCTTTGTGTGTTTGGGGAAGGGTCAGGTATTTGTCACCCAGCTGAGGAGAGGATCTATCGTGGAAGAGCCTGGTGAGAGTGCAGCAGCACTGCATGGCTCTCTCAGTACATCAGGACAAATGCTGTGCCGTCAGGGAGAATGCTGTAAGGAAGTCTTTCACACGCACTGAGATATCTGCATTCATACACAGCCTGAGACTGTGTGGACAGAGAGAGGCCTGAATCTGGACAATACACGCCTGATCGGAACCAAAACGGGAAGGGTGAAAGGCCATGGGAGGCTCCAGGGTGAAGGTGAGCTTTGGAGGCACTTCATATGTACCTGTAAAATGATAGCTGTTCTAATTGAGCTGTATAATTCAGTATGGTTGGTTTGAGGCTGTAATTCATTTTTGCTGTGAGTTCTAGTACTGTAGGCTATTGAACGTTGTTTTGAGGGGAACAGCATAAGAACAGGTCCATACATACTGTTTATTTAAAACAGTTAGTTGGCAGTTGACTCCATAATGGCCATTGAGTGCTTTGATGCATAAGGCAAGCTCTTTATCAAACATACACAGAGTAAATAGCCGGATACTTGTCTAAATGGATTGAATTTAAGTGGTTTATCCAGTTTAAGTAGTTAAGATTATTCAAGTGGAACTCTTTCACACCTTTTGTTTATGGTATGGATTACAAAAACTGGCAAACCAGTCACACAGATTTGCCACTATCTTACACTGCACCTCTCTATCTCACAGAGCCTGTGAGGTGAGAGTTCTTCACAAAGAGCCATATTAATTAGCTCCACCCATTTAACCCAATTCTGAAGGACTGAAAGTTGTAGAAGGGACATGGTTTAATATCAACTGTAAAATCTTAATTACACATTTTATTTGCAGACTAGGGTTTATATAGATTTATATTACATAGATTTATTTTTACCCTCACAAAGCAGGTCAGTTCTCTACCTGCTCCTACATTCCAGATCTGAATGTCTGGGAGTTCAACTTCTGTACACCAAAGGCAGGCTTTTTCTCTCACACTAATACAAATTTTACACCTGTAACTCTTGCCAGTGGGTGAAGGCTTGTATACAGGTCTTCAGTAGAGATTAACAGAATTGGAGCCGCAGAGATATTTGCTAGATTAGCAGAATGGTTATTCAACAAAAATGCTGTCTCCATTCAAACAAACAGCACTGTGCAAAAGTCTTTGGCACGTGTAAAATAAAATCTCTATAGCAAATGTGCTATGCTAATAACAATAATGAGCAGTAATAAGTGAAAAATCAATATTCATGGGATAAAGCTTTAATATTCTAAAAGTTTATCTGGTTTCTTATACACTTTGGTCCAGTTTTAAAAGGATATCAGCTGGTAGATCAGCCGGGTCCCCAAGCATCTTAGAGAAATTGCCGTAGCTGTTCTATGCACCCTGTTACATTTGTTTAATTTAGCTGTGGAAGATATACCAGCAAAGTAATGTTTATCTGAAGAGCTGTTTATTGCCAAAATTACTTTCTTTACTGTCTCTCTCTATGGACCAAAAGTCTGAGGCCGCTACTGAAAAAGCTACTATTTTGCATTTTTCTGTAATCTAATACATTTTTCATTACAATTTGAGTGTAAAGTTGAATGAACCTTTATAATTATTATTATTTTCTTTTTTAATAAAATGTCCCGCTTTTGCCGTAATGACAGCATGCACTCAAGTTGACATGGACTCCACAAGTTTGTACAAAAGCAGATGATCAGTGATACCACAGCATTCACAATATTTCACAATATTCCAAAGAGCATATTGTGAAGTTACTGAATTTTTGGTTTTCTTTGTCTTCAAGTGCCCCATAAATGCTCAACAGCGCTTAGGTTGGGTGAGTGAGAAGGAATATTCTTTATTGTATTTAGCATAGCATATTTGCTGTACAGATTTGTTTTAAGGTGTTAAAGGATTTTGTACGGTACTGTTTTGTTTTTGTTTTTTTCCATTGAGACCATTTTGTTGAATGGCCATTTTCCTAAGCTAGAAAATTCCACCACAACCCCAATACCTCCAGTGCTATTACAGTAATGTTCACCTCAACTAAAGACCTGCACACAAGGCTTGACCAACTCTCAAAAAACTGTAATATTTGCATTTGTATGAAAGAAAATGCCTGCAGTTAGTGTATTGGAGCTGAATTCCCAGGCTTTCAGATCTGGAATGTAGGAGCAGGCTGAGAACTGCTGTGATTTGTGAGGGTAAGAATAGAAGTCTCTGGGGCTGCCCTAAATGAGAGCACACGTACTGTATAGCACTGAAAAGCCTGAAAAAAGTCTATGTAAACATAATTAATGTGAACGATTTTAAACATGATTAAATGATATATTTCAAAATATTAAAATGGAAGACAGGGCAGAGTGTAGGATACTGTTTTTTTTACTATTTAAAATGGTATTGGTTCTTTTGGGTACACTGGTGTGCAGTTTGCATGAGCATATCGACTCATGGCTTGTTTCATGCATCTTGTTATACTGCACAGGTTTTCTTGTGCATGTGCACCGAATTGCATGCCTACAGTTATTGGACGTTTATCTGAAAAGTGCTCTGGTACATAATGCTTTATTTAAACACATTCTCTATGTTTATTTTGACACTGCACAGTAATGCAAAATGTAAGTTGTTTTGTGTTCTGCTGTTAGCATCAAATGCGGGCTGTGTCTCTGAACCTTGTGTTCTTGCTGTCTGTGCTCCACTGCTATGCTCAGGATGACTACTCTGGAAACCACTCAGGTCAGATTAAAAGTCCTTTCAGAATCACTTAAATGCTACATGCTGTAATGTAATCTTAGACTATAAATATATAATATATATTTACAGCAGTTAAGTATAATATGGAATTTCTATATAAGCGTATCAGAATTCTTTGCATCCCAGCAACATTGGTTTGTACGATCTCCCTGCGTAACAGTAACGAGTTTCGTCTAATGCTTGATGAAACTGGAGACATTTTTCAAATTCTCTTCATACTCTGTAGGTGGTTTCTCTTCTTCAGCTCACCTGACAGGTATTCAATGGGGTTTAGGTCTGGGGCTTGCATAAAAAAATATATATAAAAAAAGAGTTCTGTAGTAATTGAACCATTTTTATGTGTATTTAATCATTGACCCACTGGAAGTTCCATCTACGACCACTAGATGGGGCTTCTTGGCAGAGGCGACCAGAGTTTTCACTTAAAATCAACTGGTGCTTCATGTAATCCGTTATACCATGTATTTTATCAAAGTTCCTTGCGATTTTGGAGGAAAAACTGACCCACAACTGTTTAAAAAAAAAATGTTTAAAAAAAAACTATATTTGTGTTTCACCTTACCAGAGAAACAAGTTACACTCAAAGTTCCAGAGGCATCTAGCAAACTCCAAGTTTCCAACTTGGTGACAATGCGACCTTCTGTAAATCTCCAACAACGATACTTGGAGAAATAGTTAAATAGGCACAACATTCTCTTCACTGTGTAAAATACACTTGTTTCTTTCATGGAGGTTTATTACTGCATTCTACTTTCTAATAATTAAAACAAATGTAATGATAGCAATGGATTTGAAATTTTAAGTGTTTAGCAATTGACAGATTCCATCTTCACCCAGTTCTCGGGTGGGTAAAGGACTCTATGTTGCTTTATATTTATACCTCAGGGAAAAAGGTGGTCACTATAAAAGATAGAATAAATTGAAGTAAATTTTCTCATCTTTTCAATATGTGACTAGACTTAATAATAACAATGATATTTTTCCTTAATCTATTTATCAAAAGGTGCCAATAATTCTGAAGCTGACTTTGTATAGTGTCTTGCAGTGTTCAAGCTCATTTATTCTATATTTTCTTTATTGATTAGGTGATGAGCATACATTTGAAGGCTCCTTAGTAGACAGATATGAAGACCCATCTGGATATCCGCAGCCTGGTAGGATCACCGCAACTGATCTCTTAAAACCCGGAAAGAGCATTTACATGACTAGCATTTTTGTTTTAAATAGTCCTTTAAGCCATACTAAACTAACATTTACACTGGTGCTTCAAAGTTTGTGAACACTTTAGAATTTTCCAATTTCTACATAAGTATGACCTAAAACATCATCAGATTTTCACACAAGTCCTAAAATAGAACCCAGTTAAACAAATGACACCAAAATATTACTACTTGGTCATTATTTTTATTGAGGAAAATGAGTCCAATATTATTAGTGAGTGGCACAAAGTGATGTGAACCTTTGACTTTCAGTTTCTTGTGTGACCCCCCTGGCAGCAATAACTGCAACTAAACGTTTTCCTGTAATCTGTTGATCAGTCCTGCACACCGGCTTGGAGGCATTTTAGCCCATACTCTGTACAGAACAGCTTCAACTCTGGGATGTTGGTGGGTTTCCTCACATTAACTGCTCGCTTCAGGTCCTTCCACAACATTTTGACTGGCTTAAGGCCATTTGACTTGGCCATTCCAAAACATTAACTTTATTCTTCTTTAACCATTCTTTGGTAGAACGACTTGTGTGCTTAGGGTCGTTGTCTTGCTGCATGACCCACCTTCTCTTGAGATTCAGTTCATGGACAGATGTCCTGAGATTTTTGTTACGGTTCCCCATATTAAAAAGGATGATGAACCGTGTAAACAAAAGAATAAGGGTTTAGGACCCAAGTGCAGTTGGCTTCAGATGGAAGTAGTGAACCAAAATATAATAAATCAAGCAAAAAATGGTTCACCGAAAAACATAGGCACTAATAAAACATAAAAGAAAGGAAGGGACAGGGGCTGTTAAGAGGTAGCCCAGGTAAGATGGGGCCCTAGATAGAGTAGGTACAGCATTTGTTTATTTCCTTTTATTTATGCCGGGCTTCTCTGGCTGCTTTGAGCCTCGGCTCTGCCTCTCTCCCTCTCACGCCGTCGCCGTCGTTCGATGCAGCAAAACAGTTCCAAACCATGATAATACCACCACCATGTTTCACAGATGGGATAAGGTTCTTATGCTGGAATGCAGGGTTTTCTTTTCTCCAAACATATTACTTTTCTTTTGAACCAAAAAGTTCTATTTTGGTCTCATCTGTTCACAAAACATTATTCCAATAGCCTCCTGGCTTGTCCATGTGATCTTTAGCCAACTGCAGATGAGCAGAAATGATCTTTTTGGAGACCAGTGGCTTTCTCCTTGCAACCCTTCCATGCACATCATTGTTGTTCAGTGTTCTTCTGATGGTGCCATGATACACTTCCATAAACATGTGTTGTGAGGAGCAAACTTTGATAGATCCCTGTTCTTTAAATAAAACAAGATGCTCACCCACACCTGATTGTCATCCCATTGATGGAAAACACCTGACTAATTTCACCTTCAAATTAACTGCTAATCACTCATTAATATGTAATATTGGATCATTTTCCTCAATAAATAAATGACCAACATTTTTGTCTCATTTGTTTTACTGGGTTCTATTTTTCTACTTTTAGGACTTGTGTGAAAATCAGATGATATTTAGGTCATATTTATGCAGAAATACAAGAAAATTCTAAAGGCTTCCCAAACTTTCAAGCACCACTGTACATTTACGAATGCCATTTACAGCTTGTTACAAATAAGTAGTGGGAAATCATACACACAAACACAAGTAACTTACACAAAGAGGTGTCTAAACACATTGATCGAGTTGACATTGACACTAGTCACTTGTCCAAATGTGAGCTAACAAGCACGCGGGCACACGAGCAGTAAGTTAGGGACACACGCACATGAATGACAGACTTCCGAACTTTAACTCCTTCCTCTGCTCGTGGATGTGCAGTGTCGATTGGCTGTTGAGGTGACCAGATTTTTATTTTATTAGAAATAAAGTTCATCTTTCTTTTTATAATTCATTATAATGTTTAAAACCTTGGTTGTTAAAGCGAACGAACATTTGGTCAGAGGCTCGTTAAATGACGCATACCTGTATTTCAAACTGAACATTTCCTCAAAGTGATGTCAGTTTTATGCACAAATAGTATTAGCAAAGAGGAACAGTGGTAGTGGAGACCTACTAACATAGTCACACAATTTATATCATAATTTCTAGATGTCCTAAGAGTACAACCAGACTAAATTGGCACCTCCTCGACCCAGTCATAGTAAACAATTGTAGGCTATAAACTTCACAAATCTGAAGTTCATGGCAAGGCTACTATGCAGAAACCTTTCGTATCAAAGGCCAAAGCAAGAAGGTCCATAACTTGGTTTAGAGAGAACAAATCCTGGATCCTTGCACAATGGATATCCTGTTTAACAGGGCCTGTTAATTCAACTAGCTCCTGTCAGCTCGAACAAGTCATCCATTCTCCTCTGACCTCTAAAATCAACAAGGCATTTCTTCTCAGTATTAGTTTCTGCTGATACTGTCGAGCTGCTACTCAATGATAGTATTGCTGTTTGCACCAGTCTGTGTAAACTCCAGAGAGTTGTAGGTGAAAATCCCAGGAGATCAGCGGTTTCTAAAATATTCCCCGACAGACACCAACAACCATATCACAGACAGTCACATCTTACTTATTCTAATGTTGATTTAAATATTATTTGAAGCTCTTGATCAGTGTCTGTATGATCTCTATTTTTTTCTGTAGCGCTTTTTACAATGGAGCATTGTCTCACTTATATTATCTTCTAATATCATTGGCAAGGAAAAACTTCATAAACCTTATAAAGAAGAAACCTTGGGAGGACCAAGACACCTTCTTGGATGGCCTAGATGATATGAATTAAACTGACTTATATAATTAATAAGTTTATAGTAATAGTTTAAATAAACAGAAGCTACATGAATATTAACAGCGACAACCAATCTTATGCATATTGCTGGTGCTACAAGTGTGTAAAAACATTCCAAATAAAGTTGACACTGAGTGTATATCCACACGTAGAGCTGCTCTTGCTCATTACTACAGCAATAACCAAATGCACACCACTGAAAGCAACCATTTTACCTTCTGATGAAAGAACTTGTATTATATTAAATAGAATACATTGTATTAAAGGTCTTATATTCTTTCTTCAATGCATTTCTAGTGGACTACAATCCTGAGCATAAGAACGTCTATGAGGATGAGCAGATCGGCTCCACGTACGACACTTATGAAGATGTACCCACAGGGATCACCATGATCACACAGGAAACCTATCCATATGCCAGCACCACAGAATCATATGACTACGTCAAAGAGGTGACCACCCTGACCACCCAGGTCCCATATGAAGCGGATCCTGCTCTGGAGGAAGATCCCACCGAGTGTGACTGTGAACCAGGCGAGCCTGGGTTTGGTGGCTTTGCTGGACCCAAGGTACATAATCTGTTTAATAGCTAGCGGCTTCTTGTGATGAGAAGTTATTAGTATCTTTCTGTAAACAGGGATCAAGAGGACACCAAGGAAAACATGGAATCCCTGGGGCTCAAGGGAGAGAGGTACAAGGTTTGGAGTTTAAACTGAAAACTTTCAGGTCTGGATCGGAAGCTTCAATTCCTTCTGATTTGTCATGATTTCAGGGTTACAAAGGAACCAAAGGGGTTCGTGGGCAGGGAGGAGACACAGGCTCTGTGGTGAGACCATCATGTTCCTATTTCAGATCTGAAACATGTACATTTCTAACAGTGCTGTCCATAAGAACTCTTCACATTCCCTCTTTTTAGGGTGATCCTGGTCCTGATGGAGAGGATGGTGCATCTGGGTTTTCAGGTGCAATGGTAAGTGGAAATCGGTTCATCAGACCTGTCCCCATCTTGATGTATCTCTCATAACGTTTCTAATGAACTGTTGTAGGGTCTGCCTGGGCTGCCTGGTGACCTAGGCAAGAAGGGAAAGCCTGGATTAAAGGTACTTCTTTTGCTTGAGTGAGCAGATAAAAACCATGAAAACATTTGTCTGACTTGCTTGCTGTGTCCTGTACACCATAACAATAACTATTTTACTTCTTAATGGAAAGCTGTATGTTTCTTCAACTGTTTGATTGTAGAATACACTAGAATTTGCTATTAATTTATGTGCAAATCTGAAGACGGTATGATGTCTGTCCTGTAGGGTGATGGCGGAATGGAGGGTCCTCGTGGTGGAGTTGGCCTTCCAGGAGAGCAGGTGCGTGACTTGACTTTTGCTGAGTTGAGGAATCCATAAAACTTGTTAGTGGGAATGTATGAAAAAGGATTTGTTTTACAGTACTGTGCTAAAGTATTAGGCCATTAGATTAGATATGCCATTGGTCATAATGGTATAATGACCATATATGATTATTTCTCATTCTCTTTATTAGAATACAACAGCTTCTATAAAAAGACAGCTTTTATAGGCTACAGTGGTGCTTGAAAGTTTGTGAACCCTTTAGAATTTGCTATATTTCTGCATACATATGACCTAAAACATACACTTCCACAAACGTGTTGTGAAGAGCAGACTTTGATAGATCCCTGATCTTTAAATAAAACAGGGTGCCCACTCACATCTGATTGTCAAACCAATGATTGAAAACACCTGACTGTAATTTCACCCTAGAGGTTCACATACTTTTGCCACTTACTAATATGTATTATTGGATCATTTTTCTCAATAAATAAAAGACCAAGTATAATATTTTTGTCTCATTGTTTTTAAACTGGGTTCTCTTTATCTAATTGTGGATGTGTGAAAAATCTGACTGATGGTGTTTTAGTCATATTTATGCAGAAAGAAATATAGAAAATTCTAAAGGGTTCACAAACTTTCAAGCCACCACTGATAACCTCCCTTTCCACATAGCAATAGCAAGTTGGCCCTTCTACGTCAGGAATTGCCTTTTTGGAAGGGCAGCGGCCCAAGTACACTTTTGTCTGAAGGGGAAAGGAACAGGGTAAAGAGGCAAGATACTATACAGTCACAAATATTGGAAAGAATATCAGTGGTGAAGAGTTTGTGGAGTGGACGAATTGAAAGTTTGATAATTTTGAGTCCAGTCATTGACAAAAAGTAACATATTGGTCGTTAAGCTTACCATTGCTAACACAACAACTCTAATGGTAAACCTCCGACTTTTGCACAGTACTGTATTATTCCAAAAACACCTTCACCGTATTAGAATGGTAAATGCCATATAACTTCTTAGGTCCGAGTGGCCACGCTCTCACTGAGCCTCAATATTGTTCTCTGGATTTAAGGGCACAGTTGGTCCAATTGGCCACCAGGAACTTTGGAGGGAAAGGTACTAGGCACACATCACATTCACAATGTGTTTACAAAGTTTATATTCATATGTTCCATTACTATTACTTAAGAGGTACCACTTGGCCTCCCGGCCTGCAAAAGTTCCTCGTAAGCGGTGCCCGCCTCTTCCCCCCCCAGTTTGTGCCCACCAAGTGGGGTCCCCTTTTCAGGTCCTGCTCCACACCTAGACCGATCACACACAGATCACCCGCCCCACACCGCAACTTTCCGTGCTCTCTGTTTTAGGGCTCAACTGGACCACCTGGGAAGCGCAGGGGCCTCAAGGACGGACGGACCAAGGTTAGGTTGCAATGAGAGCATGCTACAATTCTTTGTTATACCAAATGGACACTGTATTCCATAAGATTACTGCTGTAAGTTTCCTCATATGCTTTAAAGTTTTATGTGCGGTGATTACCTGCCCCATGCAGAGGACATATTTATCCTGGCATAAATATCTTGTCTTTTTTGCTCACAGGGTAAGGGTGGAGCACCAGGGTCCCTGGAGACATTGGGGAAAAGGGTTTACATGTGAGAGTCACTGGCTTTGTCATTCTTAACACCTCGCTAAACAGAAATTGTACTGTATCGATATGAAACTTGTCATTATGTCTGGTTTCAGGGCTACACAGGGTAATACAAGGAATAGCGGACTTCGGTTTTGAAGGTGATTTTTTTTTTATTTTTTTATGAATGTACTTAATTAGTCTCTATGGTGACCCTTTAACAGGGAGAAATTATACATGGTTCCTTCTCAAAAAACAAATTAGCCAAAGAGATTGTGATAAAGTTAATTCTTTTCCGTAATGTAATGATAAAAATTAAACTGTATAATTTTAGATTCATTGCCCCCACACCAACTGGAAATATTCAGGTCTTTTATGTTTAATACTGGATGATTTTGGCATACAGCTCATGGCAAACCCACTCTCACAAAAACTCTTCACAAAATTTGCAATATTTCATCCGACCAATGAAAGAAAAGAAAAGTGTTTTTAATACAAAAAAAAGTCAACCTCAGATATTATGTTCATTTATGCACTCATACTTGGTCGGGAATTCCTTTTCAGAAATGACTGCTTAATGCGGACAGGGGCATGGAGGCAATCCGGCCTGTGCACTGCTGAGGGTTATGGAGGCCCAGGAGCTTCGATTAGCGGCCTTAAGCTATCCAGGAGTGTTGGGTCTTGCGTTCTCTCAAACTTTCTCTTCACCAATATCCACAGAGTCTCTATCGGGTTAAGGTCGGAGAGTTGGCAGGCCAATTGAGGACCAGTAATACCATGGTCAGTAAACCATTTTACCAGTGGTTTTGGCACTGTGAGCAGGTGCCAGTCGTGCGAAAAATGAACTCTTCATCTCCATAAAGCTCTTCAGCAGACAGATGGAAGCATGAAGTGCTCCAAATCTCCTGATAGCTAGATGCATTGACACTGCCCTTGTTAAAAACACAGTTACCAACAACCAGCAGCTGACATGGGACCCAGACCACCACTGACTGTGGGGTACTTTGACACGGACTTCAAGACAGTTTGGCATTTCCTTCCCCCGTCTTCCTCCAGACTCTGGCACCTGATTTCCGAACTGACATGCAAAATTTGTTTCATCGAAAAAAGTACTTTGGACCACTGAGCAACAGTCCAGTGTTGCTTCGCTGTAGCCCAGTGTCAGGCGCTTCCTGGCGCCGTTATGGTTCAAAGTGGCTTGACCTAGGGAGTGCGGAACTGTAGCCCATTTCCTGCACACGCCTGTGCACGGTGGCTCTGGAATCGGCCTTCACCACAATTCCTCCTCAGGGTCCGGTCACTCTTCTCGTTGTGCAGCGTTTTTGACACACTTTTCTTCCCCACAGACTTCCCAACTATGGTGCCTTGATACAGCACTCTGGGAAACAGCCTATTCGTTCAGAAATTTCTTTCTGTGTCTTAACCCTATTGCTTGGGGGTGTCCAATGATGTCAATGATGGCCTTCTGGACAGGCAGTCAGGTCGGCCGTCTACCCATGATTGCGGTTTTTGAGTAATGAAACCGGATGGGAGTTTTCAAAAGCCCCTCAGGAATCTTTTGCAGTGTTTAGATGGATTAGGGTAAATAGCTCGTTTTAGCGAACCTTTTCTGACATGCTTTAATTTTGTGATTTGCTAATTTTGTGATTGCTAATTGGGTTTTCATGAGTGTATGATAAAATAATCAGTATTTAAAACAATAAAAAGACTTGACTATTTCAGGGGGTGTGCAATGAATCTAAAATATATGAAAGTTTATTGTTTATCATTACATTACGGGAAAACGAATGTATACTTTATCACAATATGCTAATTTTTGAGAAGGACCAGTGTGTGTATTTGTATGTATGTATGTATATATTATATATAGATATATATATATATATATATATATATATATATATTTAAATATATATATATATATATGATACATAATATACATATATATAATATATATATATATATATATATATATATATATATATATAACATTAATATACATATATACAATGGGCAAAAAAGTATTTAGTCAGCCACTGATTGTGCAAGTTCTCCTACTTAGAAAGATGAGGAAAGATGAGGTCTGTAATTTTCATCATAGGTACCTTCACCTCTGAGAGACAAAATGAAGGAAAAAAAATCAGGAAATTAACATTGTAGGATTTTTTAAAGAATTTAAATGACATCATGGTGGGGGAAATAAGTATTTGGTTCAATAAACAAAAGGTCAAATTAAAAATTACTTTTGTTAACATTAACCTTTGTTGGCAATGACCAGAGGTTTCAAACGTTTCTGTAAGTCTCCAACAGGTTGGCTCACCAATGTAGCTGGTATTTTGGTCCATTCCTCCATGCAGATCTCCTCTAGAGCAGTGATGTTTTGGGGCACCACGGACGTTAAACTCCCTCCACATTTTGAGGGTCTGGGAGGACTGGCTAGGCCTCTCCAGACATTGAAATGCTTTTACGGAGCCTACATGATATTCTCCCAGTCCTCTCTGAATCCATATGCTCTCCCTGGAAACTTCAGGACAGGCCTGGACATGTGTCGGGCTCAGCAGGGGGGGACACTTTGGAACGGCAGGATCTGAGTCCTTCTTGGCATAGTGTGTTACTGAGTCCTTCTTGACATAGTGTGTTACTTGTTACTTTGGTCCCCCAGCTCTATGCAGGTCATTCATCAAATCTCTTCGTGTAGTTCTGGGCGGATTTTTGCTTACCATTGCATGATTATTTTGACATCTTGGCGTGGAGCCCAAGATCGAAGGATATTATCAATGGACTGTATGTGTTCCATTTTCTTACAATTGCTCCCGGCAGTTTGATTTATTCACAGCAACATACTGACTATGTAGATGCACTATTCCCAGGCCTGCTGACAGGTCTACAATTATTCCAAGTTGTCCTTCGACAGCTCTTGGGTCTTGGCCATGGTGAGTTTGGAAGTCTGTGAGTTGATTGTTTGGGGAGGTGTCTTTTATACAGAGATAACAAGGGTAAAACAGGTGTCATATTCAGGTAATGAGTGGAGGGGACAGAAGAGCTTCTTAAAGAGGAAGTACAGGTCTGATGAGAGCCAGAAATCTTGCTTGTTTTTGGGTGACCAAAAATAGTTATTGTCCACAATGATTGTACAATAAATTATTTAAAATCCTACATGTGTTCCTGGATCTTGTTGTTCATTTGTCTCTCATAGTTGAAGTGTACCCATGATGAAAATTACAGAACCTTTGGCGTTTTTAAGTAGGAGAAACTGCCAAATCAGTGCTTTTTGCCCACTGTGTGTATGTATATGTGTATATATATATATAATATATATAATATATATATTATATATATATATATATATATTATATATATATATTAATATATAAATAAATATATATCTACTGCTCCATGTGAGCTAATTATTTACTTAAGTTAGTTAATCATCTGTAGGCATCCTACATAAATGGCTCCCTGTTAAGCTAAAGCTGATTGGATGGTAAGTTTAAGAGATAATTAGTAAATGTATCTTTTCTCAAAATATTTGGTTAAACATTCTCTGACATAATAAAAGGAAATGTTTTTTACCAATGTCAGGGACCTTCCATTGGACACAGTTTTACTGTCGAGAATTTTCTAGGATACACCTACAACCTAACCTAACCTTAACTGGTAACCTAAAGCAGAGATTTTGGCCCCCTTCTGGTTTGTCAAAAGAAAGTGGAACAAGAAAAAGCCCCTCATCTCAAAAAATGTCCTCACAAGCTACAAAATGTCAGCTCATTCAGTCCTTGTGAGATACCATTTGACATTTGGTCCTGTATATTAACTTGACCCACACACATACATTTATTGCTGTCATATCCATCAAATCTAATCAAGGTTTTCATTCGTTTTGATAAGAGTGATTTAAACCCAGTATTTCAAGAAAAGCTTTTTCCTCCTTGTTTCTTGTTCAGGGTGATGAAGGCATTGGTGGATTGCCAGGAAGTGATGGAGAACCTGGAGAGGATGTACGTTTCACCTACTGAGAATGTTATCATTTGGCTCTGATAAGGATTCTGACATATCTATTTGGTATGATTTATTTTCTTCTAAGGGTCCTCCAGGAGTCCCAGGTGTTGAAGGAGTTCCTGGGTCATTTGGGCCAAAGGTACAATTCAAGTAAACATAACATTGATGTTGCCCATTAAATATCTTGATTGGTCCTTACTCACTAAAGACTAACATTCACATGATGTGGTATGTGATCTGTACCTTCAGTAGCAATTTCCCAGAAAGTCATTTAGCAAAGTGAGTAAAAACCCTTCACTCACTCCTTTCTGCTCTCATCTCAAGGGACTGAAAGGCAATCGTGGTGAAAGGGGACCTCCTGGAAGACATGGCACTGAGGTAGATGACTTAGACTACACTTTTGGTAGAAAAAAAGGATTTTTACAGGGAATAGAGATGTTTTCTTACAATAATAATAACAATATTGTAAATTAGCCCCCTTAGATGGCTAATACTGTACATCCCATCTTTGTCACAGTATTCTAGAATTATTCAGCCTGTTTTGATACTAAGTTAATCTAATGTACTGTATGGGCAGAACATTTATTTCTTAAAAGAAGCACAATTATTATACCAATACAGTAAGAAACTTTCAATTAATATGAAAGTACAAATTACAATAATAATATGAAAGAATAGAGTATTCACTTGCTAAGATTTTCTTTCTTGCACTGAGCTTTAGACAGTCAGTATTTGACTGGCATTTGTTTACCACATATTAATCAACTTAGTCTTACTATGAAAAAGAAAAGGTCATGGTGTTTTGCTGCTGTAAAACTCCCCAAGTCATATGTAATGTAAAAAAACATTCATATGAGTTTCATGTGGGTGTATTAGGTGCTCTCCCTTGCTCACACTTCATTAGGAAATTGACAATTCAGTCTTACACATGACTGAAAGTGAAACAAGCAGTCTGCATATTTATAGCCATTTCCTCCTTTTGTGGTAAGATCATTTCTTTTCTGAGCTATGCTTGTGTATAGAGTATAGTATGGGTATATGTAATAGAGAGGTTTGACATTTATTCTATAAATTGAAGCTGAAGTAACATTTTAACTGACTTGTCCAAACAAAATATGACTTAATTTTCAAAGATCTATGGAACTCCCTTACACAATCACTGCAGGACTGTTCTCAATGTCTTCCTTAAAAATTCACCTTAAAATGTTTCTCTTTAATTCTTAATTCCTGTTAAATCTTAAGAATGTTTATTTTGGTTTGTGTTTTGTTTAATTTGTTTGTTCCCTATCTGTAAAGACATTGCTGGGTTTGTGAATAGTCACTATTTACAAATTGAGCATTATTATTAGTATTATTATTATAAGATCCGGTTTAGTACAATGTAGAATAAACCGTAACTAAAAATTTTTATTACAAGTCTCACTAGAACTGTTAAGGTGTCTAAATTATGTTTTCTTTTTGTTTTGTTTAAACAAAACAATGTATGTCAATGTCGGTGTAATTTCTTTCTGGTTTGTATCAGGGTCCACAAGGTGGAAGGGGAGATCCAGGGATTCCAGGACAGCCCGGACCAAAAGGCCTCCAAGGCCAGCCTGTAAGGATCATAACTGATGCTGTGTTGTGAGGGCATCCCTGGTCTAGGCTGCATGTCAAACAGACCCAGCCCCCATCCCAAGGTTCACTGACACTTGGGATCTGTTGGCATGGTGGAAACATCCAAATATGCCTTTATTATCTGACACTGTCCATCACACAGAATGTCCTGCTACAGACCGTGCGAGAACATCACACACCTCAGCTCACTAGAGGTGGGATATGAAGCAGAACTGCAAACTAAGCCGCTCTGCTTCATATTCCAAGAGAGGTGAGGTTTCAGATGCATGTGGTTTCCTGGCACCATGAAGTCTAGTGGCTTACTGGAGTCTGAAGTCTGGTATGTGTGTGCAGTTGTGTGGTTCCTGGCACCTGAAGTTCAAATTTTGCCTCTGTCCCATTGCAGCAGCCCAGGGGTGCCTTTCATTACAGATATTTCAAAAATATGCATCGGATTTTAATCAAACTCTTTTACATTCTATTCTAATTTATTATTTCTGTGATTTTGTTAGTAGTATAATATGTTACTCATTTGCCTTATATCTGTCTTTGTTGCTTTCTGTAATGATAACTGTTTAGGGTGCCAAAGGGGAAACTGGACCAGATGGTGTTAAGGTAACATTTGGAATGCAAATAAGATTTGTTTCCGGTCAGATGATTTTGGAATACTCACACTGTACATGCACTAGCCACACAGTAAATACCCTATTCATGTAAGCATCATGGCAGTAAAGATTTTGAATAAGAATATCAGATGATTTTACTCGTATCATACAGGTTGCTTATTACATTACTTCCAATTTTCCTTTGTCTTTTTTTGCTAGGGGGACAAAGGAAGACAAGGTGTGAAAGGTGTTAAAGGAGAAAAGGTGAAGGAGCTAGCATTTATTTGGTTACGATGGGTTTCATTGTCTCTCTTCCTGTTTCCATTACATATGCAGGAGTTTTTTTCACCACCACTTCCTCTTTCCATACAGGGCAGTCGAGGCTCTGGTGGTGATAAAGGGAAGGTACGTTGTATTTTAATGTCACTGCTGAAAACTTTTTTTTTTTCCATGTGACGTGGGAGATCATACCTAGTTCCTCATATAATTCTAGAAGTGTATGTGTGTTACTACATCCATATATGCACAAGCCATTTGAGAAAACATATTTGTATTGTAATAATAGCAATGAAACTGAGTCAGTTCCCCATTTCTGTGAGTAATACATTGAGTGTCTGTGCAGCAAGGAGAGAAAGGCAATGTTGGACCTGATGGACCTGTTGGCCGGGTGGGAACTCCAGGTATCCCAGGCCCCAGAGGTGACACTGGTCCAGCTGGAGACTTGGGTGTGAAAGGGAGCAGTGGACCAAAGGGAAGCCCTGGTAATCCTGTATGTACCTCAAATTTACATAATTACACCATGTATTGTCTACAGATCATCAGAATCATCCATGCTTGAACTTATTACATCTCATCCATTGAACTCTAAAGATTGTGAACACTCCACAAATCCAAAACCATGAGCATTAATATTTCTGCTATAAGTTTATGTCAACATTATAATGTCACAGCAAAGATTGGCTTCCATTCAGCTATTCACAAGGCTATTAGGAATTGAACATAAATATCTTAGGCCTGTATGTAGCTGCTATGCCATGAAATCTTGAAATCATGAAAACTTCTGGCAAAAAATATGGACTCTCCACACTCAGAGGATGTTCATCCAGATATCACACCAACCAGTTTTGTTTAATAACTGAACATTGTGGCTTTGGGTACCATATCCCAAACAAATAGAATTGGATTATATTAATTAATGACTGTTTTCCCGATAAAGTAGAGCAGGGGTGCGAAACTTTTTTCAAAAGGTGTCGGATTGGACCATATCAAAACACCATAGGGCCGGTCACTCTTTACAGAAATATTATTCATAAATTATTCAAAACATTGTAGTCAATATATGAAAAAACACAAACATACAGAACAATTAACATTTTGTAACTACTGAATTTCATTTTAGCACAATAACTGCAACAAGATATCAAAAGATTGAAAAACTCCACAACGTACTGCAGATGATTTAGGCTGAACAATTTTCTTTAAAACCCTTATATGCATAAGCTGTGAATTGTAACAATGGCATGAATTATAAAACTCCTTCAAGAAGGAAATTCAGTGTGGAGTGTGAAAAAATGTGTTGGTTGTTCCCAGTCAGCTCTGTCTAAATTTTGGTGCAAGTACAGAAGGTTATAAAAAGAAAACATATGAGTAGACCAAGGGAAAAAGTCAGAGTGTCAGGTTAGAAAACTCAAAGCAATATGTATATACATTACATTTTAGTCATTTATCAGATGCTATCAAATGCTTATACAGACCGACTTACAACTGTCAAGCAGCCGTGGGTTAAGAGCCTTGCTAAAGGACTAAACGGTGGCAGCTTGGCAAAGGTGGGTGTTGAACGCAGGACCTTATAGTCCATAGTCCACTACCCAGCTAGCCACCACAGTCCCCCAATATGGCTTGAAAATAGAGATTGCATTAAAAAAACAAAAGGGTGGAAGCAGGGGGCTATATTTGTGACAGAACAGTAAGAAATTGGTTGAATGAAATGGGATTTACATATAGAAAAGCCAAACAAAAACCAGCACTAACACATAACCAGAAGGAAAAAGCTTACAGTCGGTTAAACAGAAGTATAGATGACTGGATGAAAGCGATATTCATCAATGAAACATGGGTCTGTATTGGTCAAAGAGATGATGCTGGAACCTTTTGTCTGGTGTCATTCTAAAGAAACTTATAAAGATGGCTCCCTGAAGAACTCAGTCTAATTACTTATTTATGATATTGGGTTGTCAGGTGAAGGACCAATAGATGGCAATTACGTCAACTGTCAGTGCACAATTGTACAATTTTGGACACTGTCTCATTCCATCGATAGAAAATAGGTTGAGTGATGAGGACGTTTTATAGGGTGACAATGCATGTTGCTACAGAGAAAAGGGTGTTAGTTTTTCTGCAGGAATCACATATCAACTTAATGACATGAACACCAAAAAAATAAAAATAAATAGGTTCCATGAAGTTTCCATCCTGAAAAGATGATCTGATAACTGCTTAACTGCTGTTGGAGAAAGTTGGGAGCAACTTGATGTAGAATATTGTTTTTCATTACTGAAGTAAATGTCTCAAATAATGCAGGCCATCATTATTATATAGCCCAAGAAAAAGTGAAAATGTACTACAGTAATTATTTTTTGCTGTTGTTAGCATTGAGTGATGTCATAATGTTTTCCTCTACTTGGCCTGGAAAAATATGGAATTAATTAAAATTATTTTATTTATTTGAAGGCTGTAGGGCACTAGAGACGTGGCTATATCGCAGCAGCTCATCTTCTAACAAAGACAAAAGGGACCATACTACACGGGTGCTGGTCTCTCTTCATTGGTTGCCTGTGCATTACAGAGTCGATTTTAAAATTCTTGTGCTAACATATTAGGTTTTACACATCGAGGCTCCTGCATACATCAATGAGCTTTCGTGTCCATTTAATAGCACAAGATTTCAAACCAGGGGCTGTTAGCTGTCCCCCGAACTAAAGTAATATCGAAAGAGCTCCGGGCCTTGAAGCTTATGCTCCAAAATTATGGAATAGTGTCCATACTGACATTAGACACTCAGTGTCGATTGATGTTTTTATATGCATAAAGACTTATTTTTATTATCTTGCTTCTAGCAATATTTAAGGTTTAAGGTTTTGTGCTATCTTTTTATGTTTATTTTTGAAAATTGTTAGAAGTTTTATTATTTTCATTATAATTATCATTTCTTGTCTTGCACTGTATAGCACTTTATGATTTGTTACTTTGTGTGTTATATAAATAAAGATTTATTTACTTACTATGGAATCTGATGAATAATGTGACAACTGAGGGCAAAGCTATAGCTCCTTACTGTGAGTTGTGTGGACTTCCTCTTTGTGGCTGGGTTGTTCTTCCTAGAAATTTCCATATCACAACAACAGCACTTGAATTATGTTTGGCCATTTCAACTGTAGCAAGCCAGAACTTGTCTTGAGTTAGTTTCTGTGACAGTTGTACAAGGAAGTTAACCTTAATTACTCAGCTCAGTTGTAAATCACTTTGCATACAGATGTCCTCTAAGTCACATAAATGCCACACAATTTACAGTACAAGCCATTCTGCCTCTGCTCTTTGTCTATCGAAATGACTTAGTTACGTTTATACACCTGCTAGTAATGGGTGTAACCAAGTACTGTTAATAACCAAAAGCATCCAGTTGTGCTTGAAAGTTTGTGAACCCTTTAGAAATTTCTATATTTCTGCATAAATATGACCTAAATCATCTTCAGATTTTGACACAAGTCCTAAAAGTAGATAAAGAGTACCCAGTTAAACAAATCAGACAAAAATGTTATACTTGGTCATTTATTTATTGAGGGAAATTATCCAATAATACATATTAATGAGTGGCAAAAGTATGTGAACCTCTAGGATTAGCAGTTAATTTGAAGGTGAAATTATAATCAGGTGTATTCAATCAATGGGATGACAATCAGGTGTGAGTGGGCCCTCTGTTTTATTTAAAGAACAGGGATCTATCAAAGTCTGCTCTTCACAACACGTTTGTGGAAGTGTATCATGGCACGAACAAAGGACATTTCTGAGGACCTTAGGAAAAGAGTTGTTGATGCTCATCAGACTGGAAAAGGCTACAAAACCATCTCTAAAGATTTTGGACTCCGCCAATTCACAGTCAGACAGATTGTGTACAGATGGAGGAAATTCAAAACCATTGTTAGTTTCCTCAGGAGTGGTCGACCAACAAAGATCACTCCAATAGAAAGGCATGTAATAGTTGGTGAGGTCACAAAGGACCCCAGAGTAACTTCTAAGCAACTGAAGGTCTCTCTCACATTGGCTAATGTTAATGTTCATGAGTCTACCATCAGAAGAACACTGAACAACAATGGTGTGCATGGCAGGGTTGCAAGGAGAAAGCCACCGGTCTCCAAAATGAACATTGCTGCTGCTCTGCAGTTTGCTAAAGATCACGTGGAGAGGCCAGAAGACTATTGGAATAATGTTTTGTGGACGGATGAGACCAAAATAGAACTTTTTGGTTTGAAAGAAAAGTGTTATGTTTGGAGAAAGGAAAAGACTGCATTCCAGCATAAGACCCAGCATACACCAGATACTGAAAGCAAAGGTTCACATACTTTTTCCACTCATTAATATGTAATATTGGATTTTCCACAAAAAATAAATGACCAAGTATAATATTTTTGTCTCATTTGTTTAACTGTGTTCTCTTTATCTATTTTTAGGACTTGTATGAAAATCTGATGATGTTTTAGGTCATATTTCTGCAGAAATAAAGAAAATTCTAAAGCGTTCACAAACTTTCAAGCACCACTGTAGCTAACAAATAATATAATAAAATAAAGGAAGTCTGGGAAATGACACATAGTAATATGGAAAATTGGTAAACACTACCCGAGGAATACATAATTAGCACAGAAAGATGGTAAACTAATATCCGTCCATTTGGTTCTTCAAATAGTCAGTGCATTATAAACAGTATTATTGGTGTTGAATGCAGTTTAAAAAAATATAACAGTAAATAATTGTATTCCTTAAGTTAAATGTGAGGATCTTTGTAGGGTCCTGGCCTGACAGATGAGCAGGTTCTGGAGCTGTGTCGTGGTGTGGTCACTGCCCAGATCTCCCAGTATGCTGCTTCTATTCGAGCTAAGTGTGCGCAGGGATGTCCCATCAACAACCGCACTCTTATCGGGCCACCAGGACCACAAGGGCCTCCTGGAGACACAGGCAAACCTGTGAGCCTCTAAACACTATATTCTCAAACTTAACTTTTATATCTTCTGTGGCCCATTTCATTGTGTTTGTTACATGTTTTGTTCAGGGTAAAGCTGGTAAAGTTGGAGCCAAAGGAGCGAGAGGGCCTCGTGGTGTAACGGGTCTAGAGGGACAGAAGGGAGCACAGGGAGACAGAGGTACTGCATCCATTTCATAAAGCACTGAAGGTGATAAAATTCACATTCAAGTAAATGAACAAATTACATTTCTTGCCCATAGGAGCAAAAGGTCAGAAAGGACAGCAGGGCGGTCCTGGCACAGGACGTCCTGGACTAGATGGTCACCAAGGCTTCAGAGGTAACATGATTAAGTTCTCTGTTCAAACTGGCTTATTGTACTTTAATCAGTAAATTTCTAACTTCATGTGACATCAGTACTGGCCTTTCTTTTACTGCATTAGCTTAAATTATTGCTTAGTATACAGTACTACCGATTAATACATTAGACAGCTAATATAACTAAACAAAGGACTGTCATTGTTAGTCAGCTACCTGGACGGCTTAGCAGATAATGTTAGCTCTCCAGCAGAAGCCATGTAATGTTCAGTAGCTAGTCTTGTTAATTCTCAAACTAGTTAACATTAGATGAAATTTGCTAGTAATAGTACTAATGTGAAGTTTTGTGGTTGTGTAATTAATTAGGTTTATGAAGCATCTCTTAAGAAAATCAGAGTGTGCTTACATTTTTTAATTTAGCATTAGTATTTCTATGTTTAATAGTGGTACAATGGTAGCTCTTGGTGAAGTGGATGGCATACCAATTGCATGGTTGATAGTTAAATTTTTTTGTCTCCATCAATCTGCCACCATTTACAGTGTTTTAGGGCCATTGAAAAAAAATCTGGTTGTATTTTGAGATTAAACTAAATATTCGAAATAAGTCGAAATGCTGAAACTGTTACTCTGTAGCCTAACTGTGGAAATGAGGGACGTAGTTAATAAAGTTTATTAACATATAATAAAGGATGTGCTGCCAGCTAAGCAATGGCTTTCCGACCACCCTGACCAGGATTACGGGGATACGAAAATCAACGAGTGAATAAAATAATTTAGACTTTTAAAATACTAGAATACTAAATGTTTTGGCACATCAGAATCAGTTTGTTATGAGTATAAGTACACTGAAACGGTTGTGCAGTAAAGCTGTGTTTATTCAAATGGACTTGGATGTCATTGTCTGTTTTGTGGATGGTGAAATCACAGGCAGCAGTCATCTACAAGGCTATCGATGGTTACGTCATCCTGCCATTCAAAGAGGGCATGAGGTTTCACAGGAGACTGATACTAAAAACTAAAAATTTATCCAGAAGGAGTGGAACTCTGGTGTGCCCTGCATCTTTGATGGTGTCAGTACAAGAACTGCAGCCCCAACACGTTATGGCACAATGATTCATATGATAAACTAAAGCTGTATGGCTTTACAATCAGTGGTTGCATTGACGGGTTTTGTCGTCATACCATGTGTATGGAAGTGTATAATACAAATTATGACCCAATGTTTCAGCATTTTGACTATTCTCGAGATATTACAACTTTACTCTTGAAAAATTTGTTTGAAGTCGGAATATAATTAATTTCAGCCACACCCTGTGGCTGGGTCATACACAAACAGGTTTCACCAATGTTCAAAGAATGAATGTCTGTTCGAATTTAGAACAGACTGTTCGATGTCTGAACTGGTCAAATAAAGAAGCATTTTAATTCCGAGATTCTACTGTATTCTGACTTTATTCTCAAAATACTATGACTTAAACTATTTTCAAAATATTGCAACTTTATTCTTGAAATATTACAAGTTTATTTTCAAAATATAACAAATGCTGTCATACCATTCTGCCATTAAGAAGGCCCTTAAAATGTAAACTCTTTTTTGATTGCTCTTCATTTCTCTGCTGCCAGCAGCCAATCAGAGCAAGTCTGGTAGTGAAAGAAATTGTGATTAGGGGCCATAGAGCCACAGGGTCCTGAGCATTGGCTAGGGATGTAATGGGACACAGAAATCACAGTTTGTTTCATACCACAGTACAACAGGAAAAAAGAATAAGTTACAGTTTATACCACTAAGCATTATGTAATCACCCCCCTGGTAGTTGGTACTGTCTACAGTATAGTGTATTAAGAAATTAAATGTCAAAGGAATTTGGATCCCACCACAGTATGACTGTCAATCAGCTTGCTAAGCTTAGCATGGCATGTTGCAAACTTGCTAATGGATTACAGGTTGATGTTTCTGGGTAGAACTTGTGAAATTTGGTCCCACCCAGATCAGGGTGAAACAACTACTGAACATAGATGGATGAACAAATACACACATACACACACACATTTAATTAAATCATTAGCATGCATTTTGTCTAGTGCTGTTATTAGAAATAATTTAACTATTGCTAAATATATAGCTGACCTGCAAGTGGCTGCTTAACCTATGTGTTTTGTACATGCATGTACAAGCACACAGCAAGGCAAATTAATGTTATGGAAAAACAAGTAGTTAAAAGATTCAAATTATTGTTTCAGCTTTTAGCCTTTAGTTTACCAACAATTTTTTTCCCCACAAATTTTTTCATATTACACTGCATTTACAGCATTTGGCATACTTGGCCAGAGCAGCTTATATCAAGTGTGAAGGACTTTGCTCAAGGATTAACGGTCACTGTCCCTAAACCATGTATAGTGGGGCAAAAACGTATCACTGATTGTGCAAGTTCTCCTACTTAGAAAAATGAGAGAGGTCTGTAATTTTCATCATAGGTACACTTCAACTATGAGAGACAAAATGAGAAGAAAAAAATCCAGGAAATCACATTGTAGGATTTTTAAAGAATTTAATTGTAAATCATGGTGGGAAATAAGTATTTGGTCATCCACAAACAAGCAAGATTTCTGGCTCTCACAGACCTGTAACTTCTTCTTTAATAAGCTTTTCTGTCCTCCACTCGTTACCTGTATTAATGGCACCTGTTTGACCTCGTTATCTGTATAAAAGACACCTGTCCACAGCCTCAAAGATCTCATCCTGTGGGGTCAAAATGATCATGAGAACTGTGAGCAAAAATCCCAGAACTACACGGAGGGACCGGATGAATGACCTGCAGAGAGCTGGGACCAAAGTAACAAAGGCTACCATCAGTAACACACTACGCCGAGAGGGACTCAGATCCTGCATTGCCAGGCGTGTCCCCGTGCTTAAGCCAGTACATGTCCAAAGCCCATCTGAAGTTTGCCAGAGAGCATATGGATGATCCAGAAGAGGATTGGGAGAATATCATGTGATCAGATGAAACCAAAATAGAACTTTTTGGTAAAAACTCAACTCATCGTGTTTGGAGGAAGAAGAATGCTGAGTTGCATCCCAAGAACACCATACCTACTGTGAAGCATGGGGGTGGAAACCTCATGCTTTGGGGCTGTTTTTCTGCAAAGGGGACAGGACGACTGATCCGTGTTAAGGGAAGAATGAACGGGGCCATGTATCGTGAGATTTTAAGCCACTGAAGATGGAACTTGGCTGGGTCTTCCAGTATGACAGTGATCCCAAACACACCGCTCGGGCAACGAAGGAGTGGCTCTGTGAGAAGCATTTCAAGGTCCTGGAGTGGCCTAGCCAGTCTCCAGACCTCAAACCCATAGAACATTTGTGGAGAGAATTGAACGTCCATGTTGCCCAGCGACAGCCTCAAAACATCACTGCTCTAGAGCAGATCTGCATGGAGGAATGGGCCAAAATACCAGCTACAGTGTGTGCAAACCTGGTGAAAACTTACAGGAAACGTTTGACCTCTGTCATTGCCAAACAAAGTTACGTTACAAAGTATTGAATTGAATTTATGTTATTGACCAAATACTTATTTCCCACCATGATTTACAATTAAATTCTTTAAAAATCCTACAGTGTGATGTCCTGGATTTTTTTTTTCTCATTTTGTCTCTCATAGTTGAAGTGTACCTATGATGAAAATTACAGACCTCTCTCATCTTTCTAAGTAGGAGAACTTGCACAATCAGTGGCTAAATACTTTTTTGCCCCACTGTAGTCCCTCTCTAATATACTGCATGCATGTCAACATTATCTACTTTGAGAGCACAGCACAGCATTCAAACTTTCTCAAGCTGATCAAACTTCACTCTGCTTTCCGCACACAGGGCTTCCAGGCCATCCAGCAGAACCTCGGAATGGATTCGAAGGCCCTAAAGGCCCACGTGGTTTCCCAGGTCCTGCGGGTCAGCCAGGCATAGCTGGAGGTGCAGGTGTGCCAGGAGTGTGTGAGGCACGGGACTGTAGCATTTATGCACCTGTTATGCGCAAAGAGCAAGGACTGGTAAAGGGTCCCCTCAGTACCGGGATTTAAGAATCTGGAATTGTAGAATCACTGTCAACAAAGCAAATGCACATAAGGAGGAGAATTACCTGAGCCAAACCTCCTTGAGATCTTTCAAACTTATCTGATTCTTGCTAGGACTAGACTGAAAAAAAAATGTTGAAGGTGTAAACGTATGGTAAAATCATTGTGGGCCTCATAGGTGAAGGATCATTTCAGTCTTCAGTAGCAGAAATGCTGTGGATTTGGTGCTAATAAAAATACCTGTAAATACCATTGTAAAGCATCATATGTACATGTAGTGCCTTCTAAACACTATGCAAGATAAATGTATGACTTTTTCAAAAATCTAAATCTTTCATGTTTCAAAGTGTCATGCATTCATTTTCATATCAGCTTAATAAAAATAAGGACTGCGAGAAGCTGCCACCTTTGTTTCCTCTCATTAATACTCATGTTCAGCATTGCACTGTTCATATTCTAAATACATAAAGTGTGTTTGACATAGCAGCATTACAACTCAACAACAATGAAGGAGTGCCACTGAATCATACATTTAGAGTTCTGTACTCACAGTCTGAGCTACAATTATACAATGATAATAATAAAAAAAATCTAATAAATTGAAATAGAAATAGCATACTTAGTAAACATTTACATTTAAGACTGATTCAGTACAATGTTTCTGGTGCCCTGATCCTGTACTATGTAATTCCAGATTATAACTCCAGCAAATATTAGCAGCAGCAAGGAAATGGATGTGAAAACACCTGACAAAAAGAAAACAAGAACAGAAACATTAGCTGTGTGTGTAAACACCTTGAATTTTTTTTTTTTTTACTTTTACATATTTGATCATTCTGCATTACCATAGTGACCTCTCTTCACTGGGTTCTGCTTTGGTAAACGGGTGATCACATTGCCTATAATGAAACAGTATGATTAATGCAATGACAATCTATTAATAAAACTATGTACAGTATAATAAACTGTTCAGAAAGAAACCTACCAAGAAAGTGGATTCTGTATTCAGTCAGATAGCCCTAAAAGAATTTAAATCAACAAGCAGTTAACACAGACATTCATTCTTTGCTTAGAAATGTATCATGGGAAGTAGAGAGTTGAAATAACTTACATCAGAACATATAACAGTAAGGGTGATGTTGACACAACTGCTGATGGTAATTTGACCAATAGTCACCTGTGTGCATGGTGGGTGGCACTCCAGGTTTCCAATCTGAACGGCTGCAATGGTCTGAGGAAATGGTATCAAATATATATTATCAAATAAGGCACATCTGTGAGCTGGTCTAACATCTGTAATCCTAAAAGCAATTAGCTAATTCCTGTTCTATGAAGGCGGCACTATGCTGGAGGTTAGGCCCGGGCTCCCGGAAACTGTGAACTGAAAGATTGTCATATTCTATATCATACTGGGTCGGGCTTGCAATGTCAAGATCGGGTCCTGCATTAATGGAATGCAGTAATGGTGTCCTGAGACTTTTGCACAGTACTGTAAGTCAAACTGAGTCCTACTTTACTTACTTTTTCCATAGTAGACCAGACTTGCTCACAATCCGTATCTGTGCTTGCTTGGGCTGATTTTAGATCCAGCGATCCCTCCGAACATGAATACGTTTCAGAGGTTTCGGGCACTGCTGCAGATAACACTACAGAGCAAGTACAAAAAAGAACAGCAAACAATATTTTACTCCTCTTCTTACTTTTCATGTTTGTCTAACCTCTTCGAACACTATATATCTCGGCCTACAAGCCTAACAAAAGGATTCCTTCACTACAGAGTGAAATTTGTCATGTCATGACCTCAAATGCACTTTTTTATATTACTTTTAACCCAGTAAAATTTTTTCTATCCATATTCATATGATGAAAAGTTGAAATGTAGACTAAGGCCTCTCATTGGCAGTCCCTACATCTTTTACATATGAAGAAAGGTCCAAATCTTTATTTTTATGGCATATAAAGTACAGTGGGGCAAAAAAGTATTTAGTCAGCCACTGATTTGCAAGTTCTCCTACTTAGAAAGATGAGAGAGGTCTGTAATTTTCATCATAGGTACACTTCAACTATAAGAGACAAAATGAGAAAAAAAAAATCAGGAATTCACATTGTAGGATTTTTAAAGAATTGTATATTATGGTGGAAAATAAGTATTTTGTCAATAACAAAACTTCAGCTCAATACTCTGTAATATAACCTTTCTGGGCAATAACAGAGGCCAAACGTTTCCTGTAAGTCCTCACCAGATTTGCACACACTGTAACTGGTATTTTGGCCAATTCCTCCATGCAGATCTCCTCTAGAGCAGTGATGTTGTTTACAGAAATTTTTTTTTCTTTGCTTTTTCTGAGACATTTTGGAGGAATTTTCCTCAGTCCAAATCCTTTATTATATGGTGGTTATTTGTTTTTCATAAGCGTGGATTATGATAATTGTATACTATTTATAAAGGAATGTGCACACAGGACCCATTTACAAACGATTGGTATTCATTAGCTAACATACGCACTCTACCAATGAATCTGGCGTTTAAGCGTCGTTCATGAATCTGATGGAGAGTTTTCAGAAAAGTCCATTTACCTGTAATTTACTAGCAGTTTGCTCGTCTTTTTGATGTAGGTTTCATAAATGAGGCCAATTGTGCGTATCTCTAAAGTGTCCTGCAGTGTGTGTCTGTGTGTGTGCATTTGTCTTGCGATGGACTGGCGCTCTGTTCAGGGTTGGGTCCTACCTTACATTTACAGTATTTAGCAGACGCCCTTATCCAGAGCGACTTACAATTGATACAATCTTACAATCCAAGCAATTGTGGATTAAGGGCTCAAGGACCCAACAGTGGCAGCTTGGCAGAGGTGGGATTTGAACACCTTGATCTTTTGGTCCATAGTCCAGTATCTTACCTGCTAGGCTACCATAGTCTGCCCTTCTGCCCTATCTTGCCAGATAGGCCTCTGCCCCCCATAACACTGAACTGGATTAAGGGTGTATAGAAAACAAATGAATGTTTACAATAATGGATACACTGATTAAGCAGTCACAGTTTCCTTTGTAGCCTATTTAAGAACTTGCAGAACCTTCTTTAGCAGCAATAATGTTTCCTGATGCTGCTAATCAGATTTGCACAAACGTGAGGAGGACCATCTGGGATTTCTTGCATGAATATCCCTCTTTAGGTGATGATGCAGAATCTTAACGGGGTAAAGGTCTGGGAAATTTGTTTCTTTTTAGACAATCTGTTGTTGATTTACTAGTGTGTTTTAGGTCACTTTCTTCAGGGGATTTACCACGGCCTTGAAATTCTCACATAATATTTCTCGATTTTGTAACCACAAAAATGTAACCACAGACAGTAGGAGTGCTCCCTTAGCACAGACAAACAATATAGGGCATGTATGACATATTGTGCATAAAAACAGATGTTCTAACTGTCACTGTTGTTGGAAGAAAGCACCTACTGGAATTACCTGGATTTCTGCCTTAAACTTGATACCACTATAATCTTGATGAATGCATTGTCCAGGCACCAAAACAGCCCCAAAGCTTGACTTTCCCCCTGACACTGACTTATCCTTTCATAGAAACATGGAATATCCATGTAGTTTTCTGCCCAACTTAAGATGTGTCTCGCTACAATTTTAAGAGTTCAGATTTACTTGTTTGTTATTGATCAGCCATGGTTGATACGAAACATATCTTAACAAGAGATACTCTGACTTTGTGTGCCCTTTTTCTAACACACCTCCGGTGGTCATTACTTGAGACCACCCTAACTTTTGGAAAAATCAGGTCTTTGCAGCAGTTTGAGACACCACAGGATTTGGACATTTGGTTGAGTTTATATTTATTTTATTTAACGTTGCATCAGCATCAATGGCTATTCAGGAAAGGAACCAGGTTTACAATCAATACTAGTCAGACATTTATGCTGGCCAACTTAGAAAAAAACCAGTTAACCTAATGGATGGCTTTGGAATATGGGAGGGAAAACGCACACAGGACACTGGAAAGACATTCAAACTCCACACAGACCGAAAGTTCTGAGATCAGAATCGAACTGGGGATCTCTGAAGCTGTGAGGTGCGATACTGTGCTAATCGCTAAGGCCTCCATGGTGCCCTGACATTTCTTAGTCCAAGTGTTAAGTGCTTAAGAATAACTTGTAAACTGCATACAGTCTGTATAGACTGATCGGCCATAACATTTGTATCAACTGGCCTAATATTGTATAAGTTCCCATCAAGCCGCTAAATCTTGGTATACTGGACTCCAAAATGTCCACTGAGGGTGTCCGTGTGGTATCTGGCACCCAGACCCCTTAGGAGAAAGTTTTCATATGTCCTATAATCTGTGAGGTGAGGTCTGCATGGAACAGACTTGTTTGTCCAGGACATCCCACAGATGCTTGATTGGGTCGAGATCTGGGGAATCTGAAGGCCAGGACAACACTCAATGTTGCACAAACCATTCTTTGCTGAAAGAGGCCACTGCCATTATGGTATAGGCTACTGTTTCTGTAAAATGATATATTTGGTCTGTATATTTAGGTAGGTTGTATGTGTCAAAGTAACTTCCACATGAATGGCAGTACTTAATGTTTCCCAGCAGAACACTGACCAAAGCATAGCACTGTCAGGTTACCTGTCAGTGACTCTCTCACTTTACCTGTCAATGCTTTTATGTTATTTGCCCGATCGGTGTAAATCTGTTATGACATTTGTGGCTGCTTTTGAAATGACCAGCACCAAGACAAACCTAATGAAGGAAAATGAAAGTGTTGCTGATAACAGCAGTGTGCCAGAGGTGCTTTGAATTCCCCTAGTGAAATGGAAAGCGAAGCAGTTACGCACAGATCCACGTGCTGTTGGGGGAATTCCGGGAAGTTCCCCTGTCAGAGGGAAAATTTTAGAGCTCTACGTAGCCTAATACAAGACTTGTTTACAAACAAATTTAGAACAATTTGAAAACAAACGCAAGTTTTCTGAACAACGGATTTATAATAATGCATGATAGGCTATAGCATTATAACAATATAATCGAGTTTAGATTAGGAATAATCTAAATAAATAATAATAAGGAATAATAAATTAAGATAAATAACACATACTTATATGCATATCCATACAGCTACTTGAGACAAACTTAAAACTGCCTTACAGAAGCGTGCTGTTAATATCAGTAGCAACGTAAAAGTTTCGTGCTGGGTTGTAAATAATAAGCAGTCCTTATTGTTATCTCGGGACTGCAGCTCTGTAATTAATCTACGCCTTGGAAGACTTCTATTAATACTTTGCACTTAATGTCAATCTATCGACTATTTTTTCCTAATTCGTGCTACATAGGATGAAATAAACCTCGTCTTACCATTGCAAATAGTGGCAGTGGATAAAATCACCGCTTCCAGCTTCATTGTTAGATTGAGTGTGTGAATATCAGCATGCGTAATCTCATTTACGAAATGGGAAATCCCGACGTTGGTGATATAAAGAGAAGCTGATCACTCCACTTGTCACAACCATGCGCGATCATTCATTGCCCCTCCTCCTCCTCCTCACGTTCGGTAAGACTGCCGTTTTCTTGCTTTGACCAAATAGGTCTAGATTAGCGTTTGCACTGGTGCGATTCTGATGTGCTATACGTGTAACCGAAGGTGTAGGAATCAGAGGACATGACAGCGGTGAGCAGCATGAGATCCGGTCCATCTGCGGTGAAAATGCTGTTTTGCGATGCGGTGCCTCGTTCAAACCTGGAGTCCAATATCTCTCAGTCACATGGTACAAGGTAATGTGTTCTTTAAACATTCACTCAGTCTGTTTAACGGATCTATAACTGTTTGTACGCTGAGACTCAATCTGATGGGATGAAGTGATGGCACTTTTTTTATGCGTCTGTGAAACAGAACGCTGACCGAAATAGACGTTGACCAGATGTTACCATATAGTATCTGTCTTATCTTTTATAACATTTGTTATAAAATGTTTCATCTTTCATAACGTTTGTTTTCTGCCTTCAAGACTGTTGTAAGGGTTACTGGTGCTAGTTTGGTGTCATTTAGACATCAATTAGATGTGTACAAGACAGATTTTCATGTCCTATTGAAGTTTTTAAGAGCTCAGACTAAAGTGACTGTGTGACTTTGGTAGCCTAGTGGGTAAAGTACTGGATTATGGGCTAGGAGATTCAGCGTTCAAATCCCAGCTCTGCCAAACTTCCACTGTTGGGTCCTTGAACAAGGCCCTTAACTCACAATTGCTTGGATTTTAAGACTGTGTTAATTGTAAGTCGCTCTGGATAAGGGTGTCTGCTAAATGCTGTGAATGTAAAGCGAACAAATGTTGATCGGAAAGGCGTTAAATGGAGCATACCTGTATTTAAACAAGATTGTCCCGAGCATACGTGTATTTATTTGCCCCGCTGTGCTCCCCAGGTTGGTGAAGCTTATGACTTAACTGGTCTAGTGAAGAAGAAACTGACACACCAGAATGGCACAGTTCAGAGGTACAAGGATTTTGACCGGGAAGTGGAGCTGTTGGGGGATTCACATAGCCTTCTTTTGCAAAACGTGACTGCACAGGATGCTGGGACATATCGCTGCTTTCTCTCTGCTCCCGTTGGCCATCAGAATCAAGATGGAGAGGTTCATCTGAAGGTATATGGTGAGTGTCAACATACAGATGCGCTCTTGAGCGTGGGCAAATACATTTATTTCAAGTCATGACTGGTATATTGTTTTAAAGCTGATTTACAGAATCATGACTGTGAAAGTACAAGTGTAATGCTTAAAGCTGTATATTTTTTTGTGCAGAGTGTCCCAACAATGAAAGTGATACAGTATACCTGATACTGGCTATCACTTTACTTTTAGTGGCATTGCTGATGCTGTATGTAAGCTATGTAAGTAACCCCTTGTGTTAATGTGGCTTGTAGAAGTTAAAATTGATATATAAAATACAAATAACTTAGGAATACATAGCACTACCATTATAATACAACTAATGACATTGTTAATGCTATTTTTTTCCAGATATGTCTAAGGAATACACTAGCAAGCATGAAAGGCAAGTTCTCACATGAAACATGGCTAAAAAAAAGACATCACGTGAAGAACTTCATTTTTAAAATTGATTCAAATGGAGCGGTATTCAAAATGTTACCACAGGAATTCGTGTGACACTACAGTCTTCACTCTCTGCTCTTGGACTGTGAGACAGAAGAAGAATGAATGAAAGACTAAACAACGGTGCACTTTGGACTTGATCTGAAGCTCAGATAAGGACAGGACTAGTCTGAGGTTGTGTTATTTGCTGCTGAGCATTTAGCATAGTGTCTTTCAAAGTGTGATATACCAGGTACTAACACTGTGAGGGAGGCTTTAGAGGATCAACTCCTGATGAAATGCACTAACATAAGTGGCGCTCGTCTGGCAACAGCGACCCCTAACCAGCCCTGTGATTGACTGACTCCGTTCAGGGTACATGTCTACAACATGTGAAATCCAGTGCTAGGCTGTGAACGCACAATAAATATAACTTCAAAAATGGTGCTCTGGTGGCGCAGCAGTATAATATGCTAGCCCGCCCCAGGTTTGAGTCCCAGTGGTGCCAAATCAGGATTCATGCAGACACAGTTGGCTGTGTCTGAGGGAGGTGGAGGAGAGGATCAGGGGGTCATACCCTGGCACTGAAGCAGCGACTGCTACCGAAACCTGCAATGGATTGTCTTCCTGTGTCACACTTATGCATGTGGGTTTAAACATAAAAATACATTTAAAGTTTGTTTGTTTATTTAACATTGGTTTTAGCATCAATTGCTATTTTAGTGACAGTCACAAGGTTACATCAGTACATAAGCTTATATCAAAACTAGTCATATATATACACAAACACGCTCAGATCAGGCTAAATTAGCATAATGAATTAACCTGATGTCTTTGGGAGGAAACCCATCCAGAAACAGGGAGGACATGCAAACCCCATTCAGAAAGGCCCCAGGTCACTCCACCTGGGATCAAACCCAGGACATTCTTGTTGCAAGGTAGTGGTGCTACCCACTGAGCCAACTGGTTTAGGGAAGTAAATTGACAAAAATAAATTCAACTAGCCATATGTATGCATAGTAGTAGTGTTGGTATGCAACAGGTAGTGTTAGTGCCTCATGGGTCCAAGGTCCCGGGTTTAATCCTGTGCACTGAATGAAGTTTGGCATGTTCTTTTATGGGTTTCCTCTCAAATACCTATAAATATGGGATCTCTAAATTGCCCCTAGGTCGAAATGAGTGCAAATTATAGTATATTATGCTCTGATATGGTATTCCCTTGTACTCACTGCTCCCAGGATGCTTGTAGACTCACTTGAACCTAATTTAATTAATTCTATTTATTTTTGATCAGTATTATAGTGAAAGACTGGTGCCCCATTCAAGGTACATGTTTGTTTGCACATTCCAGGATAGACTACGGGCCTTTCCATGACCCCGATCAGCATAAAGCAGGGTAAAATATTGTAGAGATAAAAATATGATTTCCACAGATAACAACTGTGTGTAGTTCGGTGTCTACAATGCTGTTAAGCTAGCTGTGTTTATATGCAGCCATATTCATTTCAGTTTGATATTTAAAATGTGTACGTAATGTTTCTTCATTGTGATGCCTTGAACCAGCCCAAAAAAAGTGCTGACTGAGAGCTGGCCTTTCTGCTTATGTGCTGCAGAATATCAAATGTTTTGGATATAGGCGTTTGGAAAGAAAAAAATGTTAGTCTGTAATTTAATGTCTAAACACTGGTTGACTGTGATTGTATTTTGCGTATATTTGGTGTGGTCAAACATTAAAAAATGTCACAAAAAAGTCTATTAAAATGCTGTGTTATTATGAATACATCTTATATAGGTCTTAACATGTCATTTTCTCATTATAATGCTTTGAATAGGTTTTATAATCTCTTGTTATAATTATCAAGTGGTTTGTTAAATTTGCCAACAACCTATTAAAACTGATGCAATGGAGTAATTATGTAGTGCTCTCTTCTGAGAAATCCATGGGTCTTCTGAGAAAACCTTTTCATTTCATTGCCTGTGCTACCTATTGCAAGCACCTGGTTCTCTCTCTCTTTCTCTCTCTGTTCTTGTGGTCTTACAATTGTTTCTTTCTTTAGTTCATCAGTGATAGAGGCATGTAACAGATGTTTCCTGCACATGCTAGCATGTTGTGCTAGGCTTGCTCAATCTGGGATTGGCCGTACATATTAGAAGATAATCTAAAATTGTAAAGTTGCTTCGAGGCAATGCTCCATTGTAAAAAGTGCTATATAAATAAATCTGACTTGACTTGTGCACAATGACTGACCATTATCATTAAGTTTGTCTTTGACTCCATTGGCACCACTGCTTGTATATATCCTTTCTTGCCATTTCTTCAACAAGGGCCAATTTAAGATTTTCAGTTTCTCTCTGAGTCTTTCCTTATTTGTATTTTTCTGACATTGACCTAAATATATCATATGGAAATTATCATATGGAAGAGCCTGAGTGTATCTACAATGGCTGAAATGTCTGAAAACCTGCCTAGATCTTACAGCAAAGTGTTTACAGAAGAAAAGTTAGGTAGAAAATATATACTGATTATATTGTGAAATAATTGGCATGACTATATTTGGAGTGTTTGTGTTCCTGCAACCATTTCTGTGGTCATTGTATGCATGTGGCTATAACGTTAAAAGATCCAGAAACAAGCGCATGAGAGAAGATAAAAAGATCCTCACCTCAAATGCAGTAAAAATATTTGTAAAGAATGCGCCATCTAGGGGACTAGTTTAATAAAAGACAACTGTACATCTCTAATAGTTATACAGGTATAACGTCCATTTACCGTCTAATCGATCAATAGCCATTTGCTTTTTATGGCCAAAGTCTTAAAAATTACAAAAAATTATAATAGGAAATAAAAATCTGTCTTTTAACTCTGTAAGTTGCGGCCATAAACAGAGTCAAAAGAGCACTGTACAGCGCTGCCCGACATATGATGTTACAGTATACACAGTACTCTTATGACCATATTTTACTTAATAATTAAAACACATTCCTATGTTAATTGCTCATTTATGTATTGTTATGCCACGTCGCAGATCTGTGTAGAGGCTTGGCAGGACAACCACCAATGGATCAAGCCAACAGCGTTGAGTAGCCAACCAATGCTGCAGATCCTTGAGCAGAGGTGGCAGTTAAAGAGCAGATGTCCGTTATTCGTTCGAAAGTTCACTACCTTACCAGTCATTTGCTTGCTTGCTGGTTAGCTCACATTTAAACTAAAGACTGTTCTAACTCGACTGATGTGTTTAGAAACTTTTTTGTGCAAGTTAGTCGTGATTGTGTGTATGACATTCTGCTACTTATTTGTAACAAGCTGTAAATGGCATTCCATTCTATTGAAAATAACTCATTCTATTAAAGATAAATTTAAAAAACCTTATATATAATATATATGCTTCTATCTCTTCTTGTGTTTTTGTATTTTTTTTCTTTTTTTAGTTCATTAATTACAGAGGCATGTAACAGCGGTTTCCTGCACGGCATGCTAGCATGGGTAGCATGCATCAACATTTTAGCATAACATTGTAGACAAGGGGATGACCCATTATCATTTGTCTTTGACTCTGTTGCCACCACTTCTTCTGTATTTCCTTTTCTGCTTTAAACACTTTCAGATTCTCCCAGTTTCTCTTATCAGTCTTGTATTTGTATTCTTCTGACACTGACCCAAATATTTAATTTATGTCATTTGTTAGGAATATGGACCTCCTTTTAGAGCAAATATGATATCATATGGAAATAAATTAGCAATACATAGCACTACCAGTATAATACAACTAATAGCATTGTTAAATGTAGGGTGCAATTTTCTTGAGTGTTTCAAATCCTCCTGATGTTGTAGAGGAGACTAGGTCAGTTACAAAAGTCCAATACTTTGAGCATGTATCAAGGCAATCAACCAAATGCATGTCTTTGGACTATTGGATGAAAGCAGGGAAGGACCAAAATCACTGCAAAATCGTTTTTTAATTATTTTTAAAATAAGAGCAATGATTACACAGTCAAATATTCAAGAAAAAAGCAGGACAGTTTGAAACATATTTTAAACATGCTGTGCTTTTTTGTTGACTATTTTAGATCATGTCATGTGTTTTTAGCTATGTATGGCTGGCTGAAGATACAAATAATAGTGTAAAAGAAGTATTGGACTTTTGTAACTGACCTAGTATCCTCTACAACATCAGGAGGATTCAAAGCACTCAAGTACTTGTCCAGTCACTCCTCATATTCCTCCTCATATTCTTGACTGGATCATCCCTCACGAGAAAAGGCAGAAAATGTGACACTCAGTTGTTTAATGAATTTGTTTGAATGGCTCTTACTGTCTTTAAACGAATATATATGACAATAGTATTGTATGCCTCGTAATCTTTCTTAAACCAAACGTTCGCTCAGGCACAGATACTTAATCCAATCCATGTTGCTAATTTATCAGTAAAGACACGTCTAAAACATACACTGATATTATAAGGAACAATACACGTTCAGAGTATCCAGAAGCAATACGTACAAGTCGATAGAAGATAGAAGTGTTGTTCACATCCCTGGTGGTCTAGTGGTTAGGATTCGGCGCTCTCACCGCCGCGGCCCGGGTTCGATTCCCGGTCAGGGAACACGCTTTTTACTCACTCTGTGAGGTGATTGCATTTTTATTTTGAAGCCGTAAGCTACTACGAACAACACAGAAATACACAACCGCCTTCATTACTAATGAACAATCTTATAAATAGCATAAAATAAAATGGACTGCCTAACACTCACATGCTTTCATTAAACATTACGTTATCACGTTGTCGTGGCCGAGTGGTTAAGGCGATGGACTAGAAATCCATTGGGGTCTCCCCGCGCAGGTTCGAATCCTGCCGACAACGATATATTTTTGTATGTTGAACAATTGCGTTACACACATTTGTGCCCAGTGCCATCAACTTGCTTCAAACAGCACAGCATTTATTATTTGATGCCTCCCTTAACTGTAGTTAAGGCACTTGATTAAATATCTAAATAAATAAATCAAAGCCATACATGCAGAAAAACGAAAGAAACAGTAAAATAGACGCTGAAGAATATCGCATGGATGTTCTCATTATTTCTAACGCAGGCGTGACCTCCAAATAATCGCTGTTAGATGATATGAGAGCCATGTTTTAAAACTAGCTTAACGCTGCAGGGGCTGTTCAGAAGCCCCCCTCTCATCGTATCCTCTCCACTTGGTCGTGAGACTCAGATCAATCACGGATGTTATTAACAATGTATTACTATCCTAACTTATGCTAACCATAGACTAAAAGACTGACACGATCTGACATCTAAAGACAAGTCACAGTTTTTACATTATCTGCTCTTAAACTTTAACTCCCATCGATGAGCATAGGCTCCGCGGCGCTGATTGGCTGTTCAACGCTGGTGACGCGAATTATTGGTGGATGTCCAGTCAAACCTCAAGCAAAACGCACGTTAAATAACATATACCTGCACTTCGTCTCACCTCTAGGCCAAGATCCATGGCAGGAAATCCATATACATTGTGTGCACCAGTATAATTAATTATCAGAGGTTCCCATTTTTGTCCCCATTTAATGCTTACCACCTGTGACCAGTACTTTTTCTTTGCTCTCTGTATGCCCATATCTACTTAGACAAAGGGAGCGCAGTAGGATTGAAACACAGCCTCCGTCATGGCGGACAGTTTGGATGACTTACTCGACGAGGTGGAAGCGAAGTTTTGTCGTAGTATTTCTGTTTCAACTCAACCTGCATCCGATTTTAAAGATTCTGCTGGTAAGCCGAGACATTACTCCACACCCAGGTAATTTACAATCCTATAGACTCTGCAAGTGCCCGTTTCAATATCTATCAGCTAGTTAACCATGTAGTGAGCGTTTTAACGTCGCCATAGCGACCCATAACACTAACGGACATCGATTGTAAGATTATAACCGTGCGAAATAATACGATGATAAAACTATGTAGTTAATGGGTGTGTCTGAAATTGTCCACTCGTTTACTTATTCATTAATTCTGCAATTTCCCTGGAGGATCAATAAAGTATTCTGATTAATCACTATATAGTATCACACTATAGGGCAGCAGTGAGCGACACAAAGGAGGGAATTCAGTCAGCACTTACGTCGAAAACAAGTTACCTTGACATTACATCACATAAATCAATCAAAACATCAACAAGCCTACCGATACTGTCACAAAACTTTGGAGTAATACAGTTTAGCGATGTTTTAATTTAGCTGACAATACTACTCGTGAAGTGTAAAACTTCTCATTTCTCCAACGAACTAACTCCATGAAGAATACATGAATATAATATACACTGTTTTTACCAGTATTTTCATTATCATCAGCTGTTTGTGGTTTAATAGTCATTAAATAATATGTTTCCCTATATTTTACACGAAATTCATCACTCCGGTTGTTTCCGATTTATTCGTCATCTCTGCCGAGTAAAGCCGAAGGAAACCGCTATGCATTATGGTATGTTAATCCATAAGTAGTGTATATATATATCAGTTGTCCGCTATGTTTAGGCTGATAATAGGTAACAAAGTAGTGTACTATATAGGGAAATCGGTTTGTCCTCTGAGAGTTCAGACAACCCTACAAAATGGCTGACACCCTAAATAGAACACTGCTGACATAGTAGTAGTGCTCTCATAGCCAGGGTTCGATTCTTGGTCAGGGAACATGATCCCTGGTGGTCTAGTGGTTAGGATTCGGCGCTCTCATCGCCGCGGTCCGTGTTCGTTTCCCGGTTAGGGAACATGCTTGTCATGTTGTTGTGGCCGAGTGGTTGAGGTGATGGACTTGAAATAAATTGGGGTCTCCCCGTGCAGGTTCGAATCCTGCTGACAACGATTTACTTTAGCATGTCAAGCAATTGCGTTACTCCCGTTTGGTGAAATACCGCGTACCTGCCCTTCATCACACCTTAATGCCAAGTTCCGTCGTAGGAGGTCCATATATGTGTGTGCACCAGTATGTAGATTTATTAAAGCACTGAAAATTACGGAGTTAAAGTCACGCTGACATTGTAGCAGATCGTAGTTTTAAAAAAAGCATGAGGAGTGATGGAGAACTGCATGTGGTGTCCCTGGTGGTCTAGTGGGTTGGATTCGGTGTTTTCGCGGCTGTGGCACGGATTCGATTTCCAGTCAGGTAACATGCTTTTAATCCTCCTGTGCGTTTAATACAAAAATCAAATACAAAATACAAAAATCAATATAATGTCTAACGCTAACACTCACATGGCTTAATCCAATGTTGGGTTGTCGTGGCCGAGTGGTTAAGGCGATGGACTAGAAATCCATTGGGGTCTCCCCGCGCAGGTTCGAATCCTGCCGACAACGATGTGTTTTAGCATGTTGAACAATTGCGTTACACACATTTGTGCCCAGTGCCATCAACTTGCTTCAAACAGCACAGCAGTTATTATATGATGCATTACTGCAGAGTTAAAGTAACACTGATGTAGCTGGTTGTAGTTGCATTTTTTCTTTGCTCCCTGCAGCTACTTAGCCATGCAGTTAGCGCATTAACATCGCCATAGCGACCCATAATGCTAACTGACATTGATTGTAAGGTTATAACTGTGTGAAATCATACGATGATTTACATTTATTAAATCACTGAAAACTACAGAGTAAAAGTCACGCTGATGTTGTAGCAGATTGTAGTTTAAAAAGAGCATGAGGAGTGAAGAAAAACTATGTGGTGTCCTTGTTGGTTTAGAGGTTAGGATTTGGTGTTCTCGCCGCTGCTGCAGTTTCAATCCTGATCAGGTAACATGCTTTCAATCCGTCTGTGTGTCTATTGCGTTTTATTGGAAGCCGAAAACTACTACGGACAACACAGAGAATACACAACCGCTTTCATTACTAATGTGTCTTATCAAAATAATGTCTAAAACTAACACTCACATGGCTTCCTTCAATGTCGTGTTTTCATGTTGTTGTGGCCGAGTGGTTGAGGTGATGGACTTGAAATCCATTTTGGTCTCCTCGCGGCGGTTGGAATCCTGCTGACAACGATTTACTTTAGCATGTCAAGCAATTGCGTTACTCCCGTTTGGTGAAATACCGCGTACCTGCCCTTCATCACACCTTAATGCCAAGTTCCGTCGTAGGAGGTCCATATATGTGTGTGCACCAGTATGTAGATTTATTAAAGCACTGAAAATTACGGAGTTAAAGTCACGCTGACATTGTAGCAGATCGTAGTTTTAAAAAAAGCATGAGGAGTGATGGAGAATTGCATGTGGTGTCCCTGGTGGTCTAGTGGGTAGGATTCGCGGCTGAGGCACGGATTCAATTTCCAGTCAGGTAACATGCTTTTAGTCCTTCTTCGTGTTTATTGCATTTTATTTGAAGCCGAAAACGCTATGGACAACACAAAGAAATACACAACTGCTTTCATTACTAATCTGTCTTATCAATATAATGTCTAACACTCACATTGCTTCCCTCAAAACTGAGTTGTCATGTTGTTGTGGCCAAGTGGTTAAGGCGATGGACTCGAAATCCATTGGGGTCTCCCCGCGCAGGTTTGAATCCTGCCGACAGCGATGTGTTTCAGCTTGTCAAGAAATTATGTCCATTTAGTTAATGAGCGCATACTTTCTCTTCTCATAAAAAGTTTGTACCTGTGCTGTATCTCACCTTAATGCCAAGTTCCATGACAGGAGATCCACATATAGCATGATTATGGTGTGCATGAGTATAATTAATTATCAGAGGTTCCCAGCTTTTGTCCCCATTCACTGCTCACCACCTGTGACCTGCATTTTTTCTTTGCTCCCTGCAGCTAGTTAACCCTGTAGTTAGCGCATTAACATCACCATAGCGACCCACAACGCTAACTGACATCGATTGTAAGATTATAACCGTGTGCAATCATACGATGATTTAGATTTATTAATCACCGAAAACTACGGAGTTAAAGTCACGCTGATGTTGTAGTAGATTGTAGTTGTAAAAAAAGCATGAGGAGTGAGGCAGAATTGCATGTGGTGTCCCTGGTGGTCTGGTGGTTAGGATTCGGTGTCCTCAGTGCTGGGGCATGGTTTCGATTTCCCTTTGTGTAATATGCTTTTAATCTTCCTGTGTGTTTATTGCATTTTATTTGAAGCCGAAAACTACTACGGACGACACAGAAAAATACACAACTGCTTTCATTACTAATCTGTCTTATCAATCTAATGTCTAACGCTAACACTCACATGGCTTAATCCATTGTTGGGTTGTCAAGTCAAGTCAGATCTATTTATTTAGCGCTTTTTACAATGGAGCAAGTTTAGATTATCTCCTAATATCTACTTCCAATCCCAAATTGAGCAAGCCTAGTGCAACAGTGGCAAGAAAAACTCCCTGAGTGTCATACGAAGAAACCTTGGGAGGACCAAGACTCAAAAAGGGACCCAAACTCCTTGGGCGGCATAGATGATAAATCTAAGACCGAAACTAAAGTCATGGAGTCATAGTTCAAATAAAATGTGAAGTATGCACATCGGCATTAAGTGGCCTGAGTATGATGGGACTGGAGCTGATGACGGAAGCAGCTTGAGTGAATCTGCAGCGGATGACCATCATGTGTGGGGCAGGAACTGGTACCAGAACACCGCTCGGAGAGAAAACAGAAATTGTAATTAGTTGTTGATTAAGAGCACAGAGTCTATTAACAATCACTGATGCCATGTGTATCATGAGACCCCGGCAGCATTAGCTATAGCAGCATAGCTAGAAAGAGGAGAACTGGTAGGTAACACAGCCAAGAGGGTTCACATGAGACATTGGCAACCCCACGGGAGGCAGAAGACAGCAACCCAATGTCTCTGATCACCATAAGACTCTTTGACTATGAACCCCCAACTCTGCCCTTAGTCTAAGACAAGGATGCACGAGTCAAGATTAAGAGGACCAAAGCCCAGTTCAGCCAGACCGCCCACTCGACACTCCTGGCTAACGGACATGGCAGGCAGGCCAGATGTGACTCCAGACTCCGGCCCCAGTGACCCAAGCCATGCATCCCGGTCTAAGGGTGTACTCACACTGAGTATGGTTGCCTGAACCGGGCGAGAGCACGAATGGGGAGGGGGGACAAACGCGCTCTGGCCCGCACTCACACTAGGCTCACACAAAAATGTGCTCCGGCGTGCCTTCTTTTTAATCAATGTACTTATTATAAGGCGTATTAGGGCTGTGTGTCAGCGCAAACAAAGAGAAATAAAAAAGCCATGTATAAGTATAAGCATAGAGTCCGCTGTGCAGCTCGAGAAACCGGAACACAGCGTGCTGCATTGTCAATGCACCTTAATATAAGGCTTATTAGGGCTGTGTGTCAGCACAAACAAAGGTAAAGAAAAAAAATCACATACAGTAAGTACAAGCATGAAGTCCGTTGTACAGCACGATAATCCGAAATACAGTGCATCGCATAATAAATGCACCTTATTATAAGCCGCATTAGGGCTGTGTGTCAGCACAATCAAAGGTAAAGAAAAAAAATCACATACAGTAAGTACAAGCATGAAGTCCACTGTACAGCACGATAAGCCGAAATACAGTGCGTTGCATAATAAATGCACCTTATTATAAGGCGTATTAGGGCTGTGTATCAGCACGAACAAAGTGATAGAAAAAGCCATGTACAAGTATAAGCATAGAGTCGCTGTGCAGCATAGTCAATGCACTTATTATAATTCGTATTAGGGCTGTGTATCAGCACGAACAAAGTGAAAGAAAAAGCCATGTATAAGAACAGAGTCTGCTGTGCATCATAAGAAGACGGAACACAGTGCCCTGCATAATCAATGCATTCATTATAAGACGTATTAGGGCTGTCTGTCAGCGCGAACAAAACGAAAACAAAGAAAGGCACAGAAGTATGTTATTACCCGATCACATATGTACAACAGTGAAGTGTGCTGTGCTGTGTGAGCGCGTATGTGATGACGAAAGCATGCCCATCTATTTCAAGCGCGCCGGCGCGATTGAGAGCACTCACAGTAGCCAAACAAAACGCGCTCGGATACCAAACGCACCCGGGCGTGGTTCGAATTGCCTAGTGTGACTACACTAGAAATCTAGTCAAAAGCCTGCGTTAATAAGTATGTCTTTAGCCTAGACTTAAAATTTTGGAGAGTGTCTGAGTCTCGAACGAAAGTGGAAAGTTTATTCCATAGTTGGGGAGCCATGTAAGAGAAAGCCTTTCCCCCTGCTGTGACTTTTTTAATTCTAGGGACCTAAAAGAAGTCCTGTACCTTGCGAATGACGTAGACGAGCTGGATGGTAAAACTCTAAGACTTCACTCAGATAATGTGGGACCAGGCCATGTAGAGCTTTATAAGTTTTAAGAAGTATTTTGTAATTAATGCGGAATTTAACTGGTAACCAGTGTAGCGATGATAGAACAGGAGTGATATGATCAAATTTTCAAGTTCGAGTTAGCACTCGGGCGGCTGCATTCTGAACTAATTTAAGTTTATTTATACATTTACTAGAGCATCCAGTAAGTAAGGCGTTACAGTAATCCAACCTTGAGGTTATAAACGTATGAACAAGTTTCTCTGCATCATTAAAAGAGAGGATATTTCTAAGTTTAGCGATATTACGTAATTGAAAGAAAGCAATTCGAGTGATGCTGCTAATGTGCGCATCAAAGGAGAGATCTGAATCAAATGTGACCCCTAAGTTTTTTACAGATGGACTGGGCAATACTGGACAGCCATCTAGATTTAGGATAGATGTAGCCAACCTGTCTCTCACAGCCTTGCGTCCCACTAATAGAACCTCGGTTTTATCTGAGTTAATTAATAGAAAATGAAATAAAATCCAATCTTTTATTTCCTTTACACAGTCCTCTGTTTTGTTGATTGTAAGGCTGTCATTAGGTTTGGCTGATATGTACAGCTGTGTATCATCTGCATAGCAGTGGAAACTAATGCCATGTTTACGAATAACTGAGCCTAGTGGCAGCATGTACAGACTAAAAGCGGGCCAAGCACTGACCCCTGAGGCACGCCATACTTCACTTTTGATAGCTTTGACCTTAGCTTATTTATATGAACAAACTGGTACTGGTCGGTTAAGTAGGATTTAAATCAAGAAAGTGCTAATCCCTTAATATCTACAGTATTTTCTAGTCTGTTTAGTAAAACATTGTGATCTATAGTGTCACATGCTGCACTTAAATCTAACAGAACAAGAAAAGAAACACATCCCTTATCTGAGGACATTAACAAGTCATTTAGTACCCTAATTAATGCTGTTTCAGTACTATGATGGGGCCTGAAGCCAGACTGAAATGTTTCATAAATTTCATTCCTTTTGAGGTAACTGCAGAGCTGCTGATAGATGGCTTTTTCTAAGATTTTGGACAGCAACGGTAGATTTGAAATTGGTCTATAATTAGATATCACACAAGGTAAAGATTGGGTTTTTTAATCAGTGGTTTGATAACAGCTGACTTAAAGTATTTGGGCACATAACCAAAGGTAAGGGATGAATTTAAAATAACTAACACTGGCTCTATAATACTAGGTATTACTTGTTTGAGTAAACGTGTAGGAATTGGATCTAATAAACATGTTGATGACTTAGACAAGCTGATCAGTGCGGATAGTTCAGTATTAGTAATTGGGGTAAAAGATTCTAATCTTGATTTACAGCTCATTAAACAGATGTCTTCACTAGTGCTGCATCTGGAAGGTTGCTGAATAGTTTGGTGATGTGATGAGCATTGAGTTTTATGCCTAATATATGACAAGATATGACAAGATGGCGCCGCAGATGGCTGCCTCGGTGAGAGCTCTCTATGTTTTGTTGGTTTTTGTTTGTTAATGTAACTTATTGTGCGTCAAACTCTGTCAGTTGGAGCAAAGAACAGCTACTGACCTTCAGAGACAATGTTTCACCAACTTTTATTCCGGAGTTTTCTCAAAATCCTTCAGAGTTTTTAGAAATTCTCACAACTGGTGCGCTGGCTCTACTCAACCTAGCAAGAAAGCGGAGGAGAGGCAGACGAGCCGGAGCGCTTGTAAAGATGAGGCGACGTGGAGTCCGAACACCGTTACCGTCTTTGTTCCTGTCCAATCTGCGATCTCTGCACAACAAACTGGAAGAACTACTCCTGCTCAAACAAACTAACAGGGATTTTTCTAACACATCTGCACTGTGCTTCACGGAGACCTGGCTTTCGGAGCTGACCCCAGATGGCGCGCTGCATCTCCCCGGCTTTCAGCTGCACCGAGCGGACAGAGACACGGAGCTTAGCGGCAAAACAAGAGGAGGAGGACTTTGCTTTTACATCAATGAACGCTGGTGTAAAGACGCAACAGTACTGTTAAAATCATGCACTTCTCATCTAGAATCACTTTTCATTAACTGTAGACCGTTCTACTCTCCCAGAGAGTTTTCTTCATTCATTCTGGTCGCTGTTTACATTCTGCCAGATGTGCGCACGAGAGATGCGCAGAAACTACTGGCCGATCAGATAACGAAAGTAGAAAGGGACAACCCGGACTCACTTCTCATCATCCTGGGAGACTTTAACAGCGCAAATCTTATGAAAGAAATGCCAAAATACAAACAACATGTCACCTGTGCCACGAGAGAAGGGAACATTTTGGATCATTGCTACACCTCTGTTAAAAATGCCTAGTCACACATGCGGCTCTTGGACATTCCGACCACAATCTCGATCACCTCATTCCCACATACAGGCAGAGACTCAAAACTAACAAGCCTGCCACTACAACAGTGAAGAAGTCGACCAGTGAAGACATTGAAATGCTACAGGACTGCTTTGAATCCACAAACTGGTCTATCTTCAAGGAGGCGACGAACAGCTTGGATGAATATACAGACACTGTAGCATCATACATCAGTTTCTGTGAGGACAGCTGTATTTCTACTACAACACGGGTAAAATACAGCAACAACAAAGCATGGTTCTCGGCTGAACTCAGACAGCTTCGGAGGGAAAAGGACGCAGCATTCAGGAGTGGAGATAGTGTTGAGGATTTGTTGGACACATGTGCCTTTGTGGCTGCGGGGGCCACACATTTTGTACCCATATAATTATTTACTTCTTATATATTTGCATTTTTAATTGTGGTGATGTCACTCATTCAGACTAAGTCTCTTTGAGACATGATTTTGCACGTGCGTCTCAGCCTAACTGAGAGTTCTCTACAAAGAGGCCAACTACAAGCTGGAGAAAGGTATCCAATCAGCAAAAAAGGAATATTCAGAAAAGCTGAAAAGCCAGATTGCTGCTAGTGACCCAACTTCAGTCTGGAGAGGCCTCGAAGAGATCACTAACTACAAGGTGCGAAAGACCCCCCTTCTCCTGAATGACCGTCAACTCACTAACGACCTGAACGAGTTCTACTGCAGATTTGAATGCAATAAGGACAATTCACAGCCATTCTCAACTAAATCTTCACCCTCCTCCTCCCTGGCTCTCTCACCTCTGTTCCTGGCTCCTTTAACCATCAACGAGCGGGACGTTAACAGACTCTTCAAAAAACAAAAGGTGAGAAAAGCTCCTGGGCCAGACGGAATCTCTCCATCCACCCTTAAGCACTGCAGCAATCAACTGGCGCCGACCTTCACCAACATTTCTAACAGATAATTAGAACTTTGCTCTGTTCCTTCATGCTTCAAAACATCTACCATCATACCAGTCCCCCAAAAAACAAACATTTCTGGACTGAATGATTACAGACCTGTAGCCCTGACATCTGTAGTCATGAAGGTCTTTGAACGCCTGATCCTAGCCTACCTGAAGACCATCACTAATCCTCTACTGGATCCCTTGCAGTTTGCATACAAAGCAAATAGATCTGTCGATGATGCAGTCAACGTGGCCCTGCACTTCATGCTACAGCATCTCGACAGTCCTGGAACCTAAGCTCGAGGTCTGTTTGTGGACTTTAGCTCGGCCTTTAACACCATAGTGCCAGAGATGCGGAAGGTCAAACTGTCCCAGCTGTCTGTGCCGGATGCCATCTGCCGGTGGATCATGGACTTTCTGTCAAATAGGACACAGCAGGTACGGCTAGGAAAACACATTTCAGACCAGCGGAACCTAAGTACTGGTGTACCACAAGGAACCAGGTGTAAAGATCATTAGGTTCGCTGATGACACCACTGTGGTGGGCCTCATAACAAATGGTGATGAGTCTGCCTACAGAAAGGAAGTCGAGCAGTTGGTCTCCTGGTGCAGCGACAACCACCTGCTGATCAACACACAAAAGACTGTAGAGATGGTGGTGGATTTCAGGCGCAACACGCCCTCCTTACACCCCCTCACAATGAATGGCTCTATGGTCTTAGTGGTGGAGTCACTTAAGTTCCTGGGCACCACCTTATCCAGCGACCTAAAGTGGGAAAAGAACACACTCTCCATCACCAAGAGGGCTCAGCAGAGAATGTTCTTCCTGAGACAGCTGAAGAACTTTAACCTGCCACAGGGTCTGCTGATCCAGTTCTACACAGCAATCATAGAGTCCATCCTTTCATCATCTATCACCATCTGGTTTGGTTCCTCAGCTTCAAACTCCAGCATACAATCAGGACAGCGGAGAGGATCATTGGATGTAATCTGCCAATGCTTCAGGACATTTACAACAGCAGAGTGCTGAGCGTGCCGGCAAAATTACAGCAGACCCCTCTCATCCTGGACATCACCTTTTTCAGACTCTTCCATCTGGCAGAAGACTCAGGACAATAAAAACAAACACGTCAAGACATGCCAACAGCTTTTTCCCCAGAGCTGTAACACTTTTTAACCAAAGTTGTTCTCTTGGGCAACTGTTGGTAAATAATGGTTAACAGTCCGTGTGCTGTCAGGCCTGTTAAATATGTTATATGTTACATGTCATACATGTGTAATTATTTGTACTATTATGTGTATTGTTCGTACTACTATGTGGACTATTGTGTGTATTATTGCGTGTATCACCAAAACAAATTCCTCGTATGTGTAGCATACCTGGCGAAATGAAGTGATTCTGATTCTGATTCTAATGTTTTTATCATTAAAGGAAGTCATGAAATCTTTACTGTTAAAATTACTCAGAACGGGAGAATCACTTTCTGTAGGGTTTTTTGTTAATTTGGAGAATGTATTAAAGAGAAATCTTGGGTTATTCTTATTTTTCTCTATGATTGAGGAGAATTATGCAGCTTTAGCTTTAGTAAGGGCATGCTTATACTCTGCCATGCTGTCCCCCCAAGCAATATTAAACACCTCCAATTTACTATGTCTCCACTTGCACTCTAGATGCCGTGTTCTTTGCTTTAAGGTACGGGTGTGGTCATTATACCATGGTGCTACCCTTTTTTCCCTAATGCGTTTGACCCTAGCAGGAGCAATCGTGTCCAGGGTTGAGCGAAGCACACATTCTAAGTGGTCATTTACACACTCAAGATGATTGATTTCCGTAGGTGTATTAAATTTCAAGTCTGGTATGTTTTTAATAAACGCAGCTGGAGTAGCAGATCTGATAGTGCACTTGGTGAGATAATGAGGCAGAAGGATCTTATTTATTACAGATAGCTCAAATACTAAAAGATAGTGATCTGAAATAGAATCACTTTGCGGGAAAGCATCAAGGTTATCTATATTGATACCAAATGTTAATATTAGATCTAAAGTGTGACTACAGCGGTGGGTTGGTCCCATCACATTCTGAGTGATACCCATGGATTCTAAGATGGACTCGAAAGCAATTTTAAGTGAATCCTGCTCATTGTCAAAGTGAATATTGAAATCACATACAATTAAAGCCTTATCTGTTGACAGTACTAAGCAGGAAAGAAAGTTAGCAAATTCCTGAAGAAATTATGAATAGGGACCAGGAGGACGGTAAATGGTGATAAGCTGAAAAGAGTGTGGTTTTGACTTCCATAACGATGGATCAGTCAGATTAAGAATCAGTATTTCAAAGGAATTAGCCTTGTAATGGGATTTAGTTATAACGCCTAGCTCAAAAATTGTGGCTATGTCTCCCCCCCCCCGACCATTAGTACGAGGGTGGTGAGCATGACTGTATCCAGGAGGTGAGGCTTCATTTAAGGCTAAATATTCATCAGGTCTAATCCAAGTTTCAGTGAGACAGAGAGCGTGTAAGCGTTTATCAGTGATTATTTCATTTACAATCACTGCTTTTTGTTTGTAAGTGATCTAATGTTAAGTAATCCTAGCTTTAGTCTAAGGTTGTTATTTCTTTGGGAGCTATTTACGTTTAGGGCAGATGCGGGTAACAGACACAGTTTCAATAATGTGGGTTCTGGGTGATGGTGCATGGCTACCAGCAGACAGTTGGTTAAGCCGGTTTGTCTGCTGCCTGACCACTGCTCTGGATAGTCAGCCCCTAACCAATCGGGCCATAAGACTATGGGCAATGTTGCAGGAGATGAGAGCAGCACCCTCCCGAGTGGAATGGACACCGTCCCATCCTAAAAGGCCAGGCTTACCCTCAAAGGCTGTCCAATTGTCTATATAGCCCATGTTTTCAGAGCACCACTTGGATAGCCAGCAGTTCAGCGACCATAACCTGCTGTAGGCTTTGGTCACCTCGCCGCATTGGGATGGGGCCAGAGCACACTACTGCACCGGACATCGCCTTCGCCACTCTAACCACCTCTACAAAATATACGAAGTCGTATGTCATTAGCCCCTACATGAAGAACTATCCTAGAGAATCTGCGGCTCTCGAGTTCACTAAGACACGTTCCAATGTCCGGCACTCTAGCTGCTTGTGTCCGTAAAGCGGTTGTTAGATTCACGTGTTGTAAAATAGAGTCACCTATGACCAGAGCTTTCAGCAGGCTGCTCAGTGGGTGCATCACTGAGGAGGGTAAACCTGTTGGACACGTGAACAGGTATAGAGTGGTGCTCTCGTGGGCTAGCCTTACGACTACGTCGCCAAACCGTCACCCACTTGCCCTGCTGCGAGGGCTCTGCCGGGGTGGGGGCACTAACTTCACCTTTGGCATCCAGATCTGCTAGGCTAGAAGCTGAGCTAGCCTTCTCTAATGTCTGGATGCGCGCCTCTAAAACTACAATCTTCTCCGTCAGACTAGCTACAAGCCTACACCTATCACAAATAAAATTTAAACTAATGACGGAGGAAGAATAGCTAAACATGCCACACTCGGCACAGGGAACAAGCGCAGCAGAAGCCATGTTAGTACGATTAATGAATTAAAGGTACTTAGCTTCGAGTGGTGCTGTGGGGTGCCAAGTGAAGATATGGTTAAGCTGCAGCCGATGGTTCAATGCAATGCTCGATTAAAGCGTTAATGGAAAGTTAATACAAAACGTCACAAAAAACTAAGTCTCAGAAAAAAAGAAGGTGGGAAAAGGCTGTAAAAAAGTTATAAAAACACACACTACTGCAAAAGGAGACGCAACTCTGGTAATTAGCTAATGGCTAATGACTGCAAACACAAGCCGGTATACCTGTAAAGTTACTAAATAACGATTAGCGGCAAAAAATATAATCCGCCGGTACGAGAAGAAAATGATTAAGATGTTGTAAAAAGTATTATATATACAATTATATACGATACAGATGCGATCGGGAATTAAAATAGTTCAAAGGTAATAAACTGCTAACAGCTACAAAACAGCGTGCGTCCTGTTTGCAAACAGCGCAACTGGGTCTGGGTTGCCAGATCTTTGCAATCCTTGTGTCAGTGGTCAGCATTCTCTCAGCGTTAATCTTCCTGTGTGTTAATTGCATTTTATTTGAAGCCGAAAACTACTACGGATGACACAGAAAAATACACAACTGCTTTCATTACTAATCTGTCTTATCAATCTAATGTCTAACGCTAACACTCACATGGCTTAATCCAATGCTGGGTTGTCATGTTTTCGTGGCTGAGTGGTTAAGGCGATGGATTTGAAATCCATTGGGGTCTCCTCGCGCAGGTTCAAATCCTGCCGACAACGATGTATTTTAGCATGTCGAGCAATTGCGTTACTCACATTTGGTTTAATACCGCGTACCTGCACTTCATCTCACCTTAATGCCAAATTCCGTCATAGGAAACACATTAAAGGCACATTAACTATGGCGACAATTAACGTGAACTGACGTTGATTGTAAGATTATACCCGTATGAAATCATACGATGATTTAGATGTATTAAATCACTGAAAATTACGGAGTTGAAGTCACACTGACGTTGTAGCAGTTTGCAGTTGTAAAAAAGCGTATGCAGAACGAGAGAGATTTCCACAAGGTGGTGGTCTAGTGGTTAAGATTCAGTGGCCTCAGTGCTGCGTGATTCAATTCAGTTCGATTCCCGGTCAGGTAATATGCTTTTAATCCTCCTATGTGTTTATTGCTTTTAATTTGAAAAAAACTACAACGGACGACACAGAGAAATACACAACCGCTTTCAGTACCAATCTGTCTTATCAATATAATGTCTTACTCTAACATTCACATGGCCCCCTTCAGTGTTGGGCTGTCGTGTTGTCGTGGCCGAGTGGTTAAGGCGATGGACTAGAAATCCATTGGGGTCTCCCCGCACAGGTTCGAATCCTGTCGACAACGATGTATTTTAGCATGTCAAGCAATTGCGTTATGCACATTTGGTTTAATAGCATGTACCTGCACTTCATCTCACCGTAATGCCAAATTCTGTCGTAGGAGACACATTAAAGGCACATTAACGTCGCCATAGTGACAATTAACATTAACTGACGTTGATTGTAAGATTATAACCGTATGAAATCATACGATGATTTAGATGTATTAAATCACTGAAAACTACGGAGTTGAAGTCGACGTTGAAGCCGACGTTGTAGCGGATTGTAGTTGTTAAAAAATAGGCTGTCATGTTGTTGTGTCCGAGTGGTTAAGGCGATGGATTAAACATCCATTGGGGTTTCCCCGCGTAGGTTCGAATCCTGTTGACAACGATGTGTTTCAGCATGTCGTGAAATTGTTATGCACATTTCATTAATGAGTGCATGCTTTCTCTTCTCATAAAAATCCTGTACCTGTGCTTTATCTCACCTTAATGCCAAGTTCCATCACTGGAGATCCACATATAGTATGATTATGGTGTGCACCAGTTTAATTAATTAGCAGAGGTTCTCAGCTTTTGTCCTCATTCACTGCTCACCACCTGTGACCTGCATTTTCTCTTTGCGATGATTTAGATTTTTAAAAATTCTGAAAACTACGGAGCTAAAGTCATGGTGATGTTGTAGCAGATTGTTGTTGTAAGAAAAGCATGATGAGCGAGGGAGAATTGCTTGTGGTGGTGGTCTAGTGGTTAGGAATCGGTGTTTGCAGTGCTGCGGCACGGATTTGCTTCCTGGTCAGGTAATATTTTAATCCTCCTGTGTGTTTATTGCATTTTATTTGAGGCCGAAAACGACTACGGACAACACAGAGGATACACAACCGCTTTCGTTACCAATCTGTCTTATCAATATATTGTCTAAATCTAACACTCACAGGGCTTCCTTCAATGTCAAGTTGTCATGTTGTCATGTCGAAAAATTGGTCGCAGCGTCCCAGATGTGCTACCTGACATCGATTGTTAACTTATAACAGTATGAAATATTAAGATGATTTTGATTCATCAAATCACTGTAAACCTGCAGAGTTAAAGTAACGCTGACGTAGCTGGTTGTAGTTGCATTTTTTCTTTGCTCCCTGCAGCTAGTTAGCCATGCAGTTAGCGCATTAACATCGCCATAGCGACCCATAATAGCTAACTGACATTGATTTATAAGGTTATAACTGTGTGAAATCATACGATGATTTACATTTATTAAATCACTGAAAACTACGGAGTAAAAGTCATGCTGATGTTGTACCAGATTGTCGTTTTGTCCTCCTGTGTGTTTATTGCATTTTATTTTAAGCCGAAAACGACTATCGATGACACAGAGAAATACACAACTGCTTTCATTACTAATCTGTCTTACCAGTATAATGTCTAACACTCGCATTGCTTCCCTCAAAACTGAGTAGTCATGTTGTCGTGGCCGAGTGGTTAAGGTGATGGACTCGAAATCCATTGGGGTCTCCCCGCGCAGGTTCGAGTCCTGCCGACAACGATGTGTTTCAGCTTGTCAAGAAAATGTTATGCACATTTCGTTAATGAGCGCATACTTTCTCTTCTCATAAAAAGTCTGTATCTGTGCTGTATCTCACTTTAATGCCAAGTTCCATGACAGGAGATCCACATATAGTATGATTATGGTGTGCATGAGTATAATTATTATCAGAGGTTCCCAGCTTTTGTCCTCATTCACTGCTCACCACCTGTGACCTGCATCTTTTCTTTGCTCCCTGCAGCTAGTTAACCCTGTAGTTAGCGCATTAACGTCACCATAGCAACCCACAACGCTAACTGACATCGATTGTAAGCTTATAACCGTGTGACATCATACGATGATTTAGATTCATTAAATCACCGAAAACTACGAAGTTAAAGTCACGCTGATGTTGTACTAGATTGTAGTTGTAAAAAAAGCATGAGGAGTGAGGCAGAATTGCATGTGGTGTCCTTGGTGGTCTGGTGGTTAGGATTCGGTGTTCTCAGTGCTGGGGCATGGTTTCGATTCCCCGTTGGGTAATATGCTTTTTATCTTCCTGTGTGTTTTTTGCATTTTATTTGAAGCCGTAAACTACTACGGACGACACAGAAAAATACACAACTGCTTTCATTACTAATCTGTCTTATCAATATAATGTCTAACACTCACATTGCTTCCCTCAAAACTGGGTAGTCATGTTGTCGTGGCCGAGTGGTTAAGGTGATGGACTCGAAATCCATTGGGGTCTCCCCGCGCAGGTTCGAGTCCTGCCGACAACGATGTAATTCAGCTTGTCAAGAAATTGTTATGTACATTTCGTTAATGAGCGCATACTTTCTCTTCTCATAAAAAGTCTGTAGCTGTGCTGTTTCTCACCTTAATGCCAAGTTCCATTACAGGAGTTCCACATATAGTATGGTTATGGTGTGCATGAGTATAATTAATTAACAGAGGTTCCCAGCTTTTGTCCCCATTCACTGCTCACCACCTGTGACCTGCATTTTTTCTTTGCTCCCTGCAGCTAGTTAACCCTGTAGTTAGCGCATTAACATCACCATAGCGACCCACAACGCTAACTGACATCGATTGTAAGATTATAACCGTGTGACATCATACGATGATTTAGATTAATTAAATCACCGAAAACTACGAAGTTAAAGTCACGCTGATGTTGTAGTAGGTTGTTGTTGTTAAAAAAAGCATGAGTAGTGAGGGATAACTGCATGCGGTGTCCCTGGTGGTCTGGTAGTTAGGATTCGGTGTTCTCAGTGCTGGGGCATGGTTTCCATTCCCCATTGGGTAATATGCTTTTAATCTTCCTGTGTGTTTTTTGCATTTTATTTGAAGCCGTAAACTACTACGGACGACACAGAAAAATACACAACTACTTTCATTACTAATCTGTCTTATCAATCTAATGTCTAACGCTAACACTCACATGGCTTAATCCAGTGTTGGGTTGTCATGTTGTCATGGCCGAGTGGTTAAGGCGATGGACTAGAAATCCATTGGGGTCTCTCCGTGCAGGTTCAAGTCCTGCTGACAATGATGTATTCCAGCATGTTGAGAAATTGTTATGCACATTTCATTAATGAGCACATGCTTTTTCTTCTCATAAAAAGCCTGTACCTGTGCTTTATCTCACCTTAATGCCAAGTTCCATGATAGGATATCCACATATAGTATGATTATGGTGTGCACCAGTTTATTAATTAATTATCAGAGGTTATCAGCTTTTGTCCCCATTCACTGCTCACCACCTGTGACCTGCATTTTCTCTTTGCGATGGTTTAGATTTTTAAAAATTCTGAAAACTACGGAGCTAAAGTCACGCTGACGTTGTAGCAGATTGTTGTTGTAAGAAAAGCATGATGAGCGAGGGAGAATTGCTTGTGGTGGTGGTCTAGTGGTTAGGAATTGGTGTTTGCAGTGCTGCGTCACGGATTTGCTTCCCGGTCAGGTAATATGCTTTTAATCTTCCTGTGTGTTTATTGCATTTTATTTGAAGCCGACTACGGACAACACAAGGAATATACAACCGCTTTCATTACTAATCTGTCTTATCAATATAATGTCTAACTCTAACACTCACAGGGCTTCCTTCAATGTCGTGTTGTCATGTTGTTGTGGCCGAGTGGTTAAGGTGATGGACTTGAAATCCATTGGGGTCTCCCCACGCAGGTTCGAATCCTGCCGACAACGAAGTATTTTAGTTTGTCGAGAAATTGCATTTGGTTAAATACCGCATACCTGCCCTTTATCTCACCTTAATGCCAAGTTCCATCGTAGGAGATTCATATATAGTGTGTGCACCAGTATGATTAATTATCAGAGGTTCCCAGCTTTTGTCCCCATTCACTTCTCACCACCTGTGACCTGCATTTTTTTTTTGCTTCTTGCAGCTAGTTAACCCTGTAGTTAGCGCATTAACGTCACCATAGCGACCCATAATGCTAACTGACATTGATTGTAAGATTATAACCGTGTGAAATCATACGATGATTTAGATTTAATAACTCCGAAAACTATGGTGGTGGTCACAAAAAAAAAGCAGCATGAGGAATGAGGGGAAAGCGGCAGAAACAGCAGTATAGAGTGTATGATCAAATTACTTGCCTTTATTGATGATCGAGGTCTAGTAATTTCTGGTAATGCCTTGACTCTTCATGGGTTTAATGTATCAGTGGTCTTTATCTTTAGAGGGGCAGGTAAGGTTTTTTCCAACGTTTGAGACTATTGGTTCAGCTGCTGTTTTGCTACTAACTTGTAATGTGGTTGAAAAAAAAATACACAACTGCTAAAAATTGAAAGCAGATTTTAACTTGATAGAATTGTACAATATGACAGCTGTATCGCAAAACTGACTCCCTAACATGGCCCATGACTGTAGCATTCTTTTCAGGAATTGCATAAACATACCTTGAGGCTTTCTAATTTGACATGGAGGTGTTTTGTCCTTTTATTCTTCAGTATGTCAGTGTGATAACATCAACCAACAGTCTCATGTTGACTGACCTGGAATTCAAGCTATTCATTTTTTTTTTGTTTCAATCAGTCAAATTAAAATAAAAGACAATATTCAGTGTTTGACGCTGTGTAAAAAATGCCAGTAATATAAACAATGTTTGTTTACATGGACAATGGAAGAACATACACACTGCACACGGGTGGAGTCCAAAAAGCAAAACAAAAAGCTACTCCTTCAATACCTTTCCTGAATGTTTTTCAGTGACAAGAAAATCATACACATGAAAATATCTCAATATTTCTGCCATATCAGCCATCCTTACCCTGTACATATTTGTACAATGTTGGTAGCAACCAGGATAACAAATTAGTTAATCCAAGATTTTTGTTTTTTTCTTTTTACTGATAGCACTTCAAATCAGAGTGAAGTAGAAGACATTCACATTGATGCTGTTCTTCAAGAAATACTTGATGATAATGATGGTCAATCTGCCAGTTCTCTTGTAAGTATGTGAAAGCATTTAAGTTTCATGTAAAATTATTTGAGAACTTAAGAGTACAAGGTGTACTGTCACTAATTAATTTTAATTATATTCACAGGCACCTATTTTAGCAAAGACATGTGTTATGGAATCTTGTCCCCAAACAATTTCAGTAAAGTAAGTGAACCATAATTTTCTTATTAAATAAGCCTATAGGCTCTATGCACGCTTGTCTTCCGGGTTCTCTTATACCGGCAGACTAACTTCCGGTTTTAAATGCCGGACACTGAACACGTATCGTTAAAACACGATTATCTTATTATTAATACTATTAATAATCCTAATAATCAAGTCAAAGTCAAAGTGAACTTTATTGTCATTCAGACTATACAGCAGGGAGTGTATATCTGAACGAAATTGCGTTTCTCCAGTCTCCGATGTGCAAGAATAACAAGGGTGTAGAGACGAGAGACATACACATATCCTCATATATACATATACACACATAAATAGAGGAAAAACAAAGAATAATAATAAAGATACAACAATGTACAGAACACATATAGACATATATACACATGTGCGTAAGCACATATACACGATTAAAATATTGAGGTATATATACACGTATTTACACACGTGGTATACAGATATATACACCTGTGTGTGTGTGTGTGTGTGTGTGTGTGTGTGTGTGTGTGTGTGTGTGTGTGTGTGTATACGTATAGGGAAACGTATACGGAAACGAATGAAAACTCACAAGAGAATTATACCTTGCTTACACCGAACACAACGGGACAGAACAATTTTCTGATGCCCCTCGTTTTTGTTTTTGAAATCGCAAAACGTTATTCCTCATTATGTGAATGTAAATTTCTGTATTCCCAGCACTTCAGAACTTTCTTTACAGTCGCCTATGCTGACCGGAAGCTGGAATGCCGGTATAAAGACTAACGGAAACGCGTCACGGACTCTCCGTGCATAGAGCCTATTAGAGAGATACAGGTAGATACAGACACCCAAGATATTATTTAATGCTGAATCTCCAATTTTGACCTTTAAGTTATTACCATTATAAACATAAAAAATATTTTCTAAACTCCATCATGAAAGTTACAAATAAAAACATTATGTATATATTCATTACCACAGTTATCACAGGGACAATGGGTGGAAGTGAAGATGTGTGTCAGGCTCTGGTTAAGGATGGACAAGGGAGACAGACGGAAGTGCAAATGTGCAACGTTTAGTTACAGTAGACATGGTGAAACATATAATACACAACAATACAAGAACCTAAGGACAGGACAGGCCAAACCAAACAGACCAATGAGACATAAACAAACAAAGCGAAGAAACAACTAGAAACTAATAAGACATAGGGTTAACAATGAACAGCTAACATACAAGGCAATATAACAAGAAGCTAATCAAACTAACATCAGACAAGACATGGGCAAACACAGGAAGAGCTAACACAAAGTATAAACAATGGGCTAACAAGTTAAATGCTAAGACAAACAAAGGAACTAAATCAGAAGACAAAGCTAAGCAAAATACAAGATACAGGACAAGATGAAGAACAATACAGGGAAACAGAGACAAGACTCCATTAAACAGACAAACAAAGAGAGCCAAACCATACAGGGCATAAGGAGGCCATACAGGAACCAAGGATCACCAGGGAGTGCAAAAACCAAAGAAAGTGAGCAGGGAGAGGGGTATTTATAGAAAAGGACAACAGGTGGCAACAGCCCCGCCTGCTGTTGGAAAAGAAGAAAGTCAAAGAGAGGGTTACAGATTTAAATTTATGTCATTTAGCACACACCCTTATCCAGAGCAGCTTACAGCTGATACAGACTTACAATGCAAGCAATTGTGGGTTAAGGGTCTTGCTGAGGGAGCCAACAGTGGCAGCTTAGCAGAGATGGGATTTGAACCCTGGCCCTTCTGGTCCATATTTCAGTACCTTACCCACTAGGCCACCACAGTTACAACGAGAGAGACAATGACAATGTGAAGTAATTATACTTTTAATTATCAGATTATTAATAAATTCATAAACTAGAATAAGCTAAACAATAAATAACTGTACCAAAACAAAGTGAGGTCCCTGGATGCAGCACAATCTGTTTATTACTGAGGAGTTCATAATTTGTCTCTCTTATTAAGTTTTATTTTTAAAATTCGTATATAAAGTGATATGCGATAAGGGCAGGAATGTAAAAGTGTAGTTTACATGCTAAAACAGTGAAACTTTCAGGCAAGATTAAGACATTTGTGGAGGAGACAAATTATTTGGTCTGAAGATACAGTGCAGTGTATAATAGTGTTAACACATTGTTTTAAGGTATTTATTTTTTAAAACAGCGTTAATAATTTGTTGCTTGACCTTGAAGCACTTGTAGTTATGAGCTGTGTGCGAAATTGGTTCACCATTCACTATTTCCTACACTCTACACTGAATGGCCTGTGTATTAGAGTCACCCATTTAGTATGGTGTTGGGCCTTTGGACAAGTCCACTAGAAATCCACTGTTTATTGAAAATCGTTCTGTAGGAATATTTATCCATGTGGACAGGATAGCTTCTTGCAGAGATCATCTATAGACTGTTTCAAACGAATATTCATGAGCCTCGTCGTTCTTAGGATGTATCCGGTTTTTCAGTAAACTTCATTCAAAAGAGCTATAAATCAAGGGCCTGTATTATGCGACTGGAAGCTTGAAAAAAACACAGTAAGTAAACATTAAAATTAGGAGCATGTTTAGTCGCTCGGGTCACGTCCAAATCTGCTTTAAGAAATTAAAGCAAGACGACTTTATATCTGGAGCAACTCCACTATCTTTAGCTCACATTTTTTTCTCGGTTAAGTCCATTTATAAGTAATGTTACATAACTGTAAACGTAGTCGATGAGAAAACATTTATACGTTATGTGTGAGCAATAATACAGTTACATCTATGATAAATAGCAGTGAGTCAACAAACTATCAGAATCACGGACTGTAAATAACTGAATTAGGAACGTCATTTAGTCTTAAACACACTCTATTAACACGACAGCGATACAGATGGGCGGCAGCAGCAGCGTCCCGCTCTTCTGAGATTTAATCCAACATTCTGACAGGGCCAGAACGTCGTCGTCATTAAAGAAATCGTTATTTTTTGTATCTTTATTCACTGTTTAAGCATGCTCAATAAGTACCAGCTTTTCCTTTCGTTATTAAGAGTTTTGTATGAAAATAGCGCCACCGGAAATGCTTTCGGAACGGACATGCACTGTAGCGTTGAAACGGTCTATAGGTTTAAGGTTTGTTGACGGTGAAGGACAGGGAAACAGAGAAAATCCAGATAATGCATGGTGCATTGTCCTGCTGAAAGTGTCCATCTGCCATAGGGTAAACAGTTGGAATAGACGAACTTTAGTTCGCGCTTAGATTTATCATCTACTGGCGACGCCGCCCAAGGAGGTTGGGTCCCTTTTTGAGTCTTGGTCCTCCCAAGGTTTCTTCCTAGAACTAGGGAGTTTTTCCTTGCCACTGTCGCCCTAGGCTTGCTCAATTTGGGATTGGACGTAGTTATTAGGAGATAATCTAAACTTGTAAACTTGCTTTGAGACAATGCTCCATTGTAAAAAGCGCTATATAAATAAATCTGACTTGACTTGACTTGACTTTGTCCGTCACCCTTTTATCTGTTTTTACCAATGCCGCCCAAATTCTGGAGCTGACTGTAATTGGAACATGGTATTACTATAAGTTACTTTTGTACTCCATACATTTTATTAGTTAACAGTTTCAGATAAAAATGTGCATTGTGCCAGTACTGTAACGGTTTATGAGAGTGAATCATATGCACATTCAAGCAGGAGAAAGGAAAGCATCACTTAAAAGTTAGTCCAGTTAGGTAACACTAAAAGTAAATTGTACTGCATTTTACATACAGGTGCTGCCCGGTGTATTTGGGTGGAAGCTCACTAAGAAGTGGTATCGGAACAAGCATTACACAAAGGTGAGTGTACCAGGCCACACCAAGACAGAATCCATAGCAAGTAGAAGCTAGATTCCCCGGAATAAGTAAATATTTTTCCCTTGACCTTTTTCTAGGGCTTGTGACCAGCTAAGGTGTACGTGTTGTGACTTCCGAGTAGTGACATTTGATGATTTCGAGTGGGACTTGTCTTGTGACTATCTGTTCTTCAGGTACATTTACTTATTTTAGATGATTCGATTTCAGTCAGCAGAGGGCAGTAGTGCATCATGTTGAAAAAAGCTTCAGCACAGCTTTTTGCTGGCTTTTTTGTTTGGATTATTTTTTTCTATCACAAAAGAGGTAATGGATTGTGCTCATTGTGTAAGGCTTGATTTGTTGCCTTACACAATGAGCAATATTTGCCAGTCTTGTTCCTGCAATCGTTGAACATTTCATCAAACTCAGCTCACATATATAGGTACACTCTGTTCTAATACAATTGCTGAGAGCATGATTCATCAGCCCCCCCTTCTACCCAATCCATCAGTGGGACCACCACAGAATCAGCACTGATCAGGTATTTGTGCGATAGATTATACAGAGTACAGCAGTGACAGTGCTGTGTTAGTGTGGACGGCACGGGTACGTCTTCTGGTTTAAAATAACCTTATGTCACACTAGCTGTAAACAGATTTTTCACAATAGTAATCCTTGGTTTAAACAGCCTGCCTTGTCACCATTTTGCTTCTCTGTAGATATTATTGATCTCTAGTTGGTTACATTTTCACTGACATTACATATAACCTTTTCGTCTGTATTACCCAATGCCCTTAATTCTGGAGCTGACTAAATGGAAATTCACAAAGGTACAAAGTACATTTCTGCCTCAACCTGAGAAACGTAATTAGGATTTTATCCACATTTATTTTATGAATATCGTTGCTCTAGAGCAGAATTCTCAAAATGTGACCTGTGGGCTAATTGTGACACTTAAAACATGTGATGTGACCAGCACTGAAATATTTTAAAACCTACTTTTACTCAATTTATGTGGGCGGCTTGGTGGGTAGCATCGCCGCCTCACAGCAAGAAGGTCCTGGGTTCAGTCACAGGGTGGAGCGGCCTAGGTCCTTTCTGTGTGGAGTCTGCATGTCCTCCCAGTGTCTGTGTGGGTTTACTCTGGGTACTCCGGTTTCCTCCCACAGTCCGAAGATATGTATGATAGGCTAATTGATTATGCTAAATTGACATTGACTTGAGTGTATATGTATGCGGCTTGTCTTGAGGAACCTTGTGTGTGTCACTGAACATGTCAACTGGTGCTGATAGCAACATTAAATAAATCAATAAACAAACTCAATTTACGCGCGTCTGTGCAGCACCGCACCTGCTTTTGAACCAGCTTTTAAAACTACTGTTTTAGGGTTAATTTTAGGCATGTCTGTGACTGTTCTATAATTACTGTAATAATACATATGGGGGCATCAGAGGATTAATCTGCAGAGTGTGTTTTTGTGTGAGTATCCTCACATACTCCAAAAAAACAAACCAGTATTCATTTTTTCTTCTTACAGAAACAACATGCCAGACCGTAACAAATTGCGAGTCAAACTGAAAAAAAGGCAAGGTGCCCGAGCATACGCCTGTCAGTGCAGCTGGCACTCTGCATTCACCCTGTTTGACCTGAGAGACACACAGCACAAGTGGGTTTGTGGTCAACACAAAGGTAGCTGATCTTGGGATATGGTTTTCACATGGCTTGAAACAGTTCAGTTAAATGGTAATGAAAGTACTGACATGCTCCTCGATTCAGAGACGACGCTAGACATTTTCTTTCTTTGCCAGTGGAACTCTGGGACTGAAGGTAATCAATGAATAAAATAATTTGATAATTTAGAACGTTATTAAACACACTGCTCTACCACCTAACTGCTGAAAAGTAAACAAGCTTGAGGACTTCATGATATTGAAAAACATCTGATTGCCATCTGACTAGTTTTTCTATTATCAGATTACTGAAGTGCATACAAAGCAGTTGATTCAATTATCAACCAAGTTCAAAGTTCTACAGTTATCAGATATTATTACTTTTATTTATTTGCTTTAAATTTATTATACTGTGTACATTGATTTCTGAATTTCAGAATGCTTAGGAGAGGATGTTTGAGTGGTGTGGCAGATTTAATACGCTAGCTCGCCACCAGTTCGACTTCCAATGGTGACTGCCACTGGTTGAGTGGTCAAGTGATCATTCCCTGGTGCTGAAGCAGCGACCCTGACCTAGCGCTGCAGTCGATTGGGATCACGTTCAGAGTACACTTGCATTTGTGCTCTCTGTTCTCTGGGGATAGCCCCTGCAACCCAGACCTGGACATGTGGGGTTAAAACCAAAGAGAAGGGGGAAAATACAGTACAAAAGGCCACAATTAGATGTGCTGTTTTAGCAATAGTATAATGCCCTGTATAACATATTGTCCATGATGAAATCCAAACATTTCAAACTTGGATTGGTTCCAGTCTTTGTGATGTGCTTTAGAACATCTTAACCCTTTCACCTTGCTCCCCTTTTGAAAAAGCGGATGCTACCATTCCAAAATGACTTGGCATTCTGAAAAAGCTCCCAGATGCTATAGTGTTAGGCTAAATACTTGCCACTGTAGCCTACATAAGCTGCTTTTTTCTAATATTTTTTCATTTTTTAATATTGCATACAAATTTCCTGTAATTTCTGCTTGTATTCTAAGAAACATACTGAGAAAATGCTATATGGTCATTATAAACCTGCTAAAACAATGGTATATCTAATCAAATGGTGTTTTAAGATTTTACACAATACTGTACATCTATAATAACGAAGTTGGTGCAAAAATCACTTTTTAAAAACTGACTACTTATTGCTCATTATAAGATTCAATGTGGTTGTGTGACAGTTTAAAAGTGTACTTCACTCTTATATGATTCCAGTGGTATTATAACTGTCATATGATTCCAGTGGTACATAGTAAGATTAAAAATAGAAATTTCCATTAGCTTTATGGTATTATTGCAAGCCTTGTTTATTCTTTTGTTCTACCCTTATTCATATGCCTTTTAAGCAAAATGCTGGTTATCACTGTGGAAATGTGTTTATTATCTGTTTGATAATGTAATATATTTAACTTTTGCACCATGCTTTAAATATTTTTTGTTGTATTCAAATAGAGATCAAAGATTTTAGTGGATATTATACATCGGAATAAACATTGTATTTTCAAAATAAAATCATTGTGCAACATCTCATTACCACAATGCACTGAACATAAATGTGGTAGCAGAAATTTGAGAACTATTTTAATTAAGCACAGCACCTACATCTTTGAAACATCACCAGTTTGAGACATCATCATAATCACTGTCTGAAGAGCTCTGGTCTGGTTCACATGCGGGAAAGCAATTCACATTATCTGACTTGGGAACATTTTCATACATTTCTTCAGATGATGTGCTGCTGTCATCTAGAGAGAAAGGGAAATAATGTGTATTGGCTGATGTCACAAATGTACAAATAAAGCATATGGATGGAAACATACACTGAGTGGTCACTTTATTAGAGACATCCATCTAGTAGCACATTGGACCTCCTTTGACCTTCAGAACCGCAGTCCTACTGTCCAAATGTCCATCCACACATATCACAGGAAACAAGGTATACCAAGAAAACATTACCTGCACCATTAGTCCACCTCTACCAGCCTGAACAGGAAGGGTTCATTGATTCAGGCTGCTTGCACCAGTTTCTGACCTGCCCATCAGCATGGCACAACAGAAATTGCCTTTGTTTCCCATCGACAGCAGTGGCACCAAACTGGTCATCTGCTGTTATGTTGAGTTCTGATATGTTAGTTGGCTTGACTGTACACTGCCTGTTCATCAGAACAATTCTTGACATGCTCCTCTGACCTCTGTAGTCAATGAGTTGTTCACATCCACACAATCCCTTATCACTTGCTGTTTATCGATCACACCATTCTCGGTATACTCAACACATTTTACAAGAAAACCTCAAAATGTTGTTGAAATAATGTCCCTGCCTAGTCTAGCAATGATGACCGGTCCTTGTTCGAAGTTGCTTGAGTTAATCCATTCTAATGCATATTCACACTGAAACTGACCCACGGAGAACTTGCTCATTTGATTTTATGCTGCCCTCCATGGTCTTGTCTAATTTCCTTGCATGGAAGCTCCAAACTTGAAATGACAGGTGTCTTAAATAAAGTGGCTACTCACAAATGGACAGACGCAAATGGGCCAAATCCAAAATTGCAGTATTTTAAGCTTTTAATGATCTCAACAGCAAGCAATTGGTCTAGGAATTAGCGAGAAATAAACAGATAGATAAAGTAACATTGTATGGGTTATAGCCTTTCCTTTTGATTTCCTTAAACGTTTAAGTCTTATGGATAAACCTGCAGACAGCTTTTTGCAGACAGAAGAGTCCAATGTTGTTCGGCTCAATTAACTGAAATTAATTACTTCTTTCTCTTAAAATGTAAGACCAAATATTCTCTATAGGGTTCAAATCTGAACTCTGACCAGGCCAAAACATGAGCCTTATGTAGTTCTTATGGGACTGTGGTAGCCTAGCGGTTAAGGTACCGGACTCTGGACCAGAAGGTCCAGGGTTCAAATCTCACCTCTGCCAACTGCCACTGTTGGGTCCTTGAGCAAGGCCCTTAACCCACAATTGCTTGGATTGTAAAATTGTACCAACTGTAAGTTGCTCTGGATAAGGGCATCTGCTAAATGCTGTAAATGTAAACATGTACTGTTCTTAAGCTACTTCTTGGTGGTCTTTGCAGTGTGAGCAGGAGTATTGTCTTGCAGAAAAATAGCATGAGTTTACAATTGTTGGAAGCAAGCCGTTCTGCAGAAGTTTCCTGTACTCCAAAGCATTAATTTGACTTTTCACAGTGACGAAGCTCACCAGTACCAGTACCTGAAAAGGCTCCCCACATCACAACACCTCTACCCCCATGATTAATGATAGTAGATTCACATTCAATGTTATATTTCTGACCTAATCTTCGAAGACACTGCTCTGGACCATCGGCATGAGACTGCATATTGTAGAACTCTGCCTGTAGGTATCTTCAGTCCTGATCTATTTAAGATCTTGTTTTCATTAAGGACTAAACTTTTAAGAAAAAAAAAACAACAAGGAGATGCTTTGGAAGATTTTGAACAGACATATGTTAGTTTGAGTTTGATGTCAAATATCTGAATATTTTCATGATTTAATCTTTGTGAAAAAGAAGACCAATATGCAAATATCTCTAAGAAAACATCCCTGTTTCCAGCTTCCCCCACAGCAGTTCACTGCAGCAACGAGCAATGATGAGCAAATTGATGTTCGTAGTTCTTGCTAATTTTCAGACCAACATTTTGGTGTTAGGACCATTTAAAGCTTAATGTTTGTGTTAATTGTGTTAATGTCAATGTAAAGTAACTAAGCGCTTCAGTAAAACCCATTCATTGCTGATAATATACACTTGATTTTAAGCACCAGTAAGCAATGAGTCCTGCTGAAATAGCCAGACTTTAAACTATAAGTGAAATCCACATGTATTAGGTCATGCAGTGTTTTACTTGCGTGTAGCTTTCATTATGCAATGCCAGTCAAGGATAAACAATTGCTCACAGTTACATGTACCTTGATCTGGAGAGACTGATCGGGGAAGACTGTCGTTTCCTCCACTCAGAGAAGTAGTGTGACTCACAGGGGGCTGCTCAGGAAGTGATGGGTTTCCCTCCACTTTCAGAAATAAAAACACATTATAAAGTTAAAGGATGAAAATCTAAACACCAGAGAATATAGTGATGCAACTAATGTATATGTACAGTATGTGTATGTATTGTACAGCTGAAGTACACTGCTCAAAAAAATAAAGGGAACACTCAAATAACACATTCTAGATCTGAATGAATGAAATATTCTCATTGAATACTTTGTTCTGAACAAAGTTGAATGTGCTAACAACAAAATCACACAAAAAACATCAATGGAAAACAAATTTATTAACCAATGGAGGCCTGGATTTGGAATCACACACAAAATTACAGTGGAAATACACACCACAGGCTTATCTAACTTTGATGTAATGTCCTTAAAACAAGTCAAAATGAGTCTCAGTATTGTGTGTGGCCTCCACATGCCTGTATGACCTCCCTACAACGCCTGGGCATGCTCCTGATGAGGTGGCGGATGGTCTCCTGAGGGATCTCCTCCCAGACCTGGACTAAAGCATTAACCAACTCCTTGACAGTCCTTGACAGTCTGTGGTGCAACGTGACGTTGGCGGATGAAGCGAGACATGATGTCCCAGATGTGCTCAATCGGATTCAGATCTGGGGAACGGGCGGGCCAGTCCATAGCTTCAATGCCTTCATCTTGCAGGAACTGCTGACACACTCCAGCCACATGAGGTCTAGCATTGTCCTGCATTAGGAGGAACCCAGGGCCAACCGCACCAGCATATGGTGTCACAAGGGGTGTGAGGATCTCATCTCGGTACCTAATGGCAGTCAGGCTACCTCTGGCGAGCACATGGAGGGCTGTGCGGCCCTCCAAAGAAATGCCACCCCACACCATTACTGACCCACTGCCAAACTGGTCAGGCTGAAGGATGTTGCAGGCAGCATATCGCTCTCCACGGCGTCTCAAGACTCTGTCACATGTGCTCAGTGTGAACCTGCTTTCACCTGTAAAGAGCACAGGGCACCAGTGGCGAATTTGCCAATCCTGGTGTTCTCTGGCAAATGCCAAGCGTCCTGCGTCCCCATCTGTGGACGTCGGGCCCTCATACCATCCTCATGGAGTCGGTTCCTAACTGTTTGTGCAGACACATGCACATTTGTAGCCTGCTGGAGGTCATTTTGCAGGGCTCTGGCAGTGCTCCTCCTGTTCCTCCTTTGCACAAAGGCGGAGGTAGCGGTCCTGCTGCTGGGTTGTTGCCCTCCTACGGCCTCCTCCATGTCTCCTGGTGTACTTGGCCTGTCTCCTGGTCGCTCCGCCTCTGGACACTACGCTGGCAACACAGCAAACCTTCTTGCCACAGCTTGCATGGATGTGGCCATCTGGATGAGCTGCACTACTCTGTCACTTGTGTGGGTTGTAGAGTTCCCGTCTCTTGCTACCAACGAGTGTGAAAGCACCACCAACATTCAAAAGTTGACCAAAACATCAGCCAGAAAGCTAGGACTTAGAAGTGGTCTGTGGTCCCCCCACCTGCAGAAACCACTTCTTTGATTGATGTGTCTTGCTAATTGCCATAATTTTCCCACCTGTTGTCTTAATCTATTCCATTTGCACAACAGCATGTGAAATTGATTGTCAATCAGTGTTGCTTCCTAAGTGGACAGTTTGATTTTACAGAAGTTTGATTTACTTGGAGTTATATTGTGTTGTTTAAGTGCTCCCTTTATTTTTTTGAGCAGTGTATATGTATGAAGTTTTACTATTGAATTATCATTTGATCTCACATGTCTGGATATCAGCTTCTTCATTCATCCCAATGTTTTCATAACACTCGCCAGATGATGTGCTATCTGAATCAGATGGGTCCCCTACTCCACAGCAGAAAACTTTTAAGGGTTCAAGTTGATTCCAACACAATCGTATCATTAAATACAGATTTACTTACAATCTGGCTGACTTGTATTGGACAAGGGTGGCATCTGCAATTCTACTGAGTGTTCAGGGGAAAAAAACAACAGCTTAACAAGATACAAAGGCTTTATGACAGCAGATGTTACATAACACAAAATATCAAGTGGGTGCTGTAATGACAATAGGAGTGACAAGTACCATACGTCCTACCTGGACTGAAGAGGTTTTCCCTATCTTTTTGTGAATTTTCATAGCATTCCCCTGACGATGTGCTGTCTGAGTCATGGTCATCATCTGAACAGCACAGTGAGACATGTTGTTAATTAACGTCTATAGAACCATGTAGAGTCATCATACAATGGGTCAATTTGCCATCTAGAGCCAGGTAGTGATGTCATGCTTTTAATCCCTTCAACATTTTTATAGAACCATGTATTGACTTCAGTCCATTTGACATCTCTGTGTAACCATTTAGTGACATCATGCATCAAGTTTATTTCACACCTCTATAGAACCATCCAGTAACATCAGGAACTGAGTCCATTTGAAATCTTTATAGAAATGTTGTTACTTCATGCACTGAATCAATTTGACACCTCTATAGAACAATGCATTGCCATCATGCATGCAGTTAATTTGACATCTCTATAGAACCACATAGTGGTATCATGCACAAAGTGATCATTTTATTTACACACATCCACCATATAGACTTTTATAGATATTCCATTACTGACTAGCACATATGTTGTATCATGCAGTTTGTCAGCCTGGCTACTTAGCCTGGTACATACAGTGAGGCAAAAATGCATTCAGTCAGCCACTGATTGTGCAAGTTCTCCTACTTAGAAAGATGAGAGAGGTCTGCAATTTTCATGATAGATACACTTCAACTATGAGAGACAAAATGAGAAAAAAAAAATCCAGGAAATCACATTGTCGGATTTTTAAAGAATTTAATTGTAAATCATGGTGGCAAATAAGTATTTGGTCACCCACTAACAAGCAAGATTTCTGGCTCTCACAGACCTGTACCTTCTTCTTTAAGAAGCTCTTCTGTCCTCCACTTGTTACCTGTATTAATGGCACCTGTTTGACCTCATTATCTGTCCACACCTGTCCACAGCCTCAAACAGTCAGACTCCAAACTCAACCATGGCCAAGACCAAAGTAAAAATAATCAAGCAGGTTGGTTGATCCCAAACACACCACTCGGGCAACGAAGGAGTGGCTGCGTAAAAAGCATTTCACGGTCTTGGAGTGGCGTAGCCAGTCTCCAGACTTCAACCCCATAGAAAATTTGTGGAGGGAGTTTAAAGTCCATGTTGCCCAGTGACAGCTCCAAAACATTACTGCTATAGAGGAGATCTGCATGGAAGAATGGGCCAAAGTACCAGCTACAGCGTGTGCAAACCTGGTGAAGACTTAAAGGAAACGTTTGATCTCTGTCATTGCCAACAAAGGTTATGCTACAAAGTATTGAGCTGAACTTTTGTTATTGACCAAATACTTATTTTCCACCATAATTTACAATTAAATTATTTTAAAACCCTACAATGTGATTTCCTGGATTTTTTTTCTCATTTTGTCTCTCATAGTTGAAGTGTAGCTAGGATAAAAATGACAGACCTCTCTCATCAAGTAGGAGAACTTCCACAATCACTGGTTGACTAAATACTTTTTTGCCTCACTGTAGCTTACCATCAGTAAAAAGGAATCAGCACTGACCAGATATTATTTAAGTAAAGAACCAATGATATCGACTCGGAAAGACAATGTTTACACTTTTATTGCTTTTGACAGTATTATATTTTTAAATAATTCGCCAATTTTACTTACGATTGCTTTTAGCTGGCTGATTTGAATTGTGCAAGGGTGACATCTGCAGGTCAGCTGAGTGTTTTGTGGAAAAATGGTACAGTGTAACAAGATACAAAGGCTTTATGAAAATAGAGATGTTGTATAACACAATGCAACTTCATGTAGGTGCTGTAATGACAAAAGGAGTGACATATGTCATCTTACCTGGATTGAAGAGCTTTTCCCTGTCTTTTTGTGAATTTTCATAGCATTCCCCTGACGATGTGCTGTCTGAGTCATGGTCATCATCTGAACACCACAGTGAGAAATGTTATTGAAAATCTCTGTAGAACCATGTTGGCTAGTTGTTGGGGTTTAACACCATGACTGCCCATTGGGGGATGGTATGAATGGTTGTGGATAGCATTTAATCAACTGGAGCAGGGTATGAGTCATCTAATAGAGAGGTTACATCTATTGACTGTGTGGTCACTACAGAAATTTGAGCAGCTTCTTAGCTTCGGCATTGTTAAAATATCCACTATGGTAGAAGCTATGAATAACTGCAGTCTTTCTTTTCTGTAGGCAGTGTACTCTGGTAATATATGCTTGATGGTGAGTAGTACTTGGCCTCAAGTGCAGAGTGGGACAGCTACACACCATTACTAGATATGAGTGAGTTAGTCTGACCTGTCTAATGCCACATATGGTGTACACAGCTGGTCGCATAGACTCATGAGGTAGGTTGTCATCCTCTTACCAGTGCAGTAGATGGCTTCATAGAGCTTGCTGGTACCATGAGTGTCTCATTCTAATTGCCGTTTGTCTTTTACATATTTGGTTAGTACCAGTTTGACATAATTTTTGGGGATCTCGCAGTTTGTAATTGGTGTATCTATTGTTTTAGTTGGCTGTACAATCAGCTATTTCATTGCCAGGGGTTCCACAATGAACAGAATCATGTAGTGACATCATACACCAAGTCTAGTTTGCCACCTCTGTAGAACTAGGCAGTGACATCATGCAGTGAGTCTATTTGAGATCTTTAGTATCATGTAGCGACATTATGCATGTAATCCGTTTGACGTCCCTATAGAACCATGTAATGACATCAAGTGGCAATTTTATTTACACACGTCTACCATATAGGCATTTGTAGATATTCAGTTAATGACTAACCTTATGGTGTATGATGCAGTTTGTCAGCCTGTCTACAGGTTACATGCCTTACCATCAATGAAAAGGGATCAATACTGACCAGATATTAAGTGGTGAACCACTGATATTGGCATGAGGTGAGTGATGAACTGACACAATTTAATTGCTTTTAACAGTATTATATCAAATTTTACTTACAATTGCTTTTAGCTGGTTGATCTGTATTGTGCAAAGGTGACATCTGCAGTTCCACCGAGTGCTTGGGAGAAAGCTCTTCAACAGCTTTACAAGATAAAGGTGTATTGACAATATACAGTATTTTGCTTATCACACTAAAATATAATACCATATATGTATGTGCTGTAAAGACATAAAGAGTGAAATTACAGTATATCAACATACCTGGATTGAAGAGTTTCTCTCTTTCCGTTTGTGTATTGTTATAGCATTCCCCTGATGACGTGCTGTCTGAATCATGGTCAACATCTGTACATCACAGTGAGTGTTATTAATCCTATATCCATTCGACATTTCTACAGGATGATGTAGTGATGTTCTTAGTCCATTTGGCATATCTACAGTATCATTCTTTCAGATGCACCCACTATAAAGTTGTTATTAGTAGATATTCAGTTAATTACTGGCCAGTATGTGATTATGCAGTTTGTCAGCCTGTCTGTCTGCTCCAGATATTATTGAAGTGGAAAAATACTGATGCTGCCATTGGGTTACAGGAATGTTTGTAGCCTATGATAGCCCCATACTGGTGGGACCCATTGCTGATGGCAGTGGCTGTTCTGAGGGGTTCAGCAGGGCCAGTGCATCTGTGACAAGCTTGCAACCCCCCCAAAAAATGAGGAGTGTAAAAGCTGTAGAATACAGTCCATATAACAAAAATTTAATATGAAACTGTACATAGTAGCTGTTTAAGTGCCAGTTAGTACTGCCTCTTGTGAGCAGAGGTTTTTTTGTAGTAAAGCTGAGGTTCACCATAGCCTTGTGAGACAAGGCAATTTGGGTGTACATAATTGAGTCAAGGAGTGCAAAGGCCTTAAACCTGCATGAGTTTGTTGATCTGTTTGCAAGAAAGCATAAAAGCAAAGAATACAGTTGATGTAACAAATTGAATCTGAAACTGAAGAAGACTTAATAAATAACATTGCTATTTATTCAGGAAACGGACTTAAATGGTGATAGTATGTTGATCTGTTTGTATGCATAAGTTTTCAGTTATAGTTGTTTGAATTATTTCAGTTATAGCATTGTTGAATTATATTGAACTTTTCCTCTTAATGCCTGTGGTGCACATTTAGGAGGACAGTAACTGACCCCTATAACATAGCCACTGACCCCAGCCCCAAGCATGACTGGCTGATGATAGATGGAGTAGCAACATGTAGACAACATCCAGGTAAAAATGGTGTACCTACAAAATCACATATATGATAAAAATAGATGATATGTTGACCAAGTAACACACACCCAAGGGTTTGTGAACCTAATAAATTGACCACAGAGAAGCACGAGCAACTCGGACAGTAATTAGGGATAAATACTGTATGACGTTACTTACTTGACGTATATTGCTGGGCATTTCTTTCTCTAGAGATGCTTTCTTGTGTGTTAACGCCTTCACCGATCACAGCTGTATAATCTGGGGCTGCAGGAATGAATTTATTTTATCAGTGTGTGGTCAGCTGTTAAACTGCCCCTTGGTTAAAAAAAATCTGGGTCGTCCCAATTGTAATCAGTATATTTTAAAAAATGACATAATCTTACGGTGAACACGGTTTACAGTAGTAGGTTGAGAGGTGTAATGTTCATAATCTGATTCACTTGAGGTTTCTGAATCATCTTCTTGTAAACTTCTCCTGGTACCAGTTCCTCCTGCCGAAAAATGTATTGCACACATATATAGTTACCCCCAATTATTTATTTGCTATCACTGACAGCACAAACTTGGTCACTTTGTGCAATGGGCATTTTTTCTAGAAGTTACTATAGGTCTGTTATCAAATACAAACCAGCTTGTTCCCACTTGGGATAAGAACAAACATAAGCCACAGACTATACATAACAGTTTTCACAGTGATAACATGGAGGCTGTTCTTTTTCTGTCTTGGTTGGACCACAACTTTGTGTAGTGGTTATTTAGTCTTTGCTGATTCACATGTGCTGTTAGCACTGAGGATGAAACAATGTCTTAATTCCTAATAAACTGAAAACCTTTACCTAAAAGCTCTTGAAAGCAAGAAAATACAAAATACATTATTTGTTCAATGGTACAAGCCTCCAAAATCTGTAAAGACCAGTAAAGTATTGGTTTTCTGTGTCTGAGAAGTCACATAGTGTATGATTTGCCCAGAAAGACCTGACCAGAGTAACTGTATAAAGTGTTTTCAGACATTTCCTCCCTTGCCTACAGGGATTTGACTTGTGCTTTCCACCATCTTTACTGTTTATCATGCACTGAGTAGATATCATCGCCACTTATTCCATTACTTAAAGCCTGAAGACATATGACCGTGAATGTACTTGCCATTTCTTCTTTTGTAGTATACACAATGAGCAGCAATTGAAAACAGCACAAGCAGCAGAGTGATCGAGAGAACAATACATCCCACCACTGGTGCTGAAAGCCCGGTATCACTGGGGACAGTAGCTATCTCTGTCACATACTCTAAAACGAAACAGAGCAATGCACCATTATAACAATTCTGCTGCTGCTATCTGTAAATACAATACAAACAAATCCATTTATAGAGTAACAATCTATCCATTCAGTATGTTAATTGTTTTTGTAAGTTTTCAAATGACAGAGTGTAGATGTCACCTGTTGTCCAGTTTGTTAAGTCTGGCTTGATAGTTCTCACTGTGGTAACTGTTAAACCAACACTATCTGTTGAAGAGAAATCTTAAGAATTAGGTTTAACAGATACAGTCCCATATGAAATGCAAACCACAAAAGACATCTCCTTAATATATTTGTAGTTTCTTCTAGACAACAGCAAAATCAAATGAAAAGAAAGGAATGACTATTACTTAAATTTCCTGTATCTCAAGCTTTCAAAGATTCACATGTGCCCCCCACCCACTCCAGAGTTTTAGCAAAGATCTAAATAAAGCCTCACATTGTTCTCAGATCTGTCAGTTTCTTGATTGTCACATTTATCTTCTGCTGAGTAAAAAAACCTGAGCTCTCATGTTGTACTCAAACATTCATCATCCATACAAAGTTTATTTGGTACATTTATAATAACTACTGTCTAAATTGTCAAATAATGACTTTGCTAGCCCATTATTTTATGGTTCTGCACGCAATTTTCTTTCCCCAAAACATTTTGTTATTTGGAATTTGAATAGATGGATATTACTGTATTTGTTCACCATGCACACTTAACATGCATACAATGCATTCGAAAAGTCACTCTTTCACTTTTTTTCAACATTTGGGTGTGTTGAGGGCTTGTGATAAAATAAATAAAAAAATAAAAATAAAAATAAATAAAAGAAATCAAGTTTTCCCCCATTAATCTGCACTTAATACCCCATAATGAGAATGTGAAAATAGAATTTTAGAAATTTTCACAAATTTATTAAAAAGGAAAAACTGAAATTTCACATGGACATACATATTCAGACCCTTTGCTATCACGTTTGAAATTTAGATTTGGGGTTATCTTTGAGATGTTTCTACACCTTGATTGGAGTCCACCTGTGGTAAATACAGTTGATTGGACATGATTTGGAAACACACACCTGTCTATGTAAGGTCTCACAGCAAACAATGCATATCAGAGCTAAAACCAAGGCTTGAGCAGGAAAGAACCGCCTGTAGAGCACAGAGACAGGATTGTGTGGAGGCACAGATCTGGAGAAGGCTAAAAACGATTCTGCTGCACTGTAAGTTCCCAAGAGTGCAGTGAGTTCCATACTTGTTAAATGGAATAATAATACATTTTGCAAAAAAATCTGTTTTCATTTTCTTATTATGGGGTATTGAGTGGAGACAGAATTTTTGAATTTCAGAACTAGGCCTTATCATACCAAAATGCAAAAAGGTGAAAAGTTCTGAAGACTTTCAGAATGCAGTTAAATTTACATTCATAGGGCCTCATTCATGAAATGTGAGAATAATGAATTTGTGCATAAATCGTTCATAAAACACGTTTTTACATAAATGGCCGTATTCATGAAAATGTTCTTAGTCCCGGAATTTAGACTTGGTCCTGAGCATACGTAAAAAGTGTGTGTAACATCCAAAAGACACCAAAAGTGTCATTAGACATGACTGAACTTTAAGTCAAGTATTGAAAAAGTCATTATATGATACTTAAAAAACAAAAATAAACAAAATTACACTCAACAACGACTCTGTTTCTTAATACAGCCTGTTATCCACAGAAACTTTAATGTTTCTGAAATGGTGCATTCTCTACTCATGCGAAACACAAAAAGACCAGGCCATCCAAACAATTGCATTATTATTTACTTGTCTATGTTGTTTTTTTTATTGCATGGCATATTTCTCTGAGAGTGGTATTAATTACCTTTCAATGAAACATTTATGCACAACACTGCCTCATATATTTTCTGCATCAGTAAAAATTCTGTTTAGTTCACAAGTGGCACTTTGGAAGGGTGGCTGAATGGTGGTAGTGTGAGAGGAAGGTGCGGTTGGAGGCGGATCGCCTGAGAAATAAATTTAATAAATACAGTGTATAAAAGTATGAATGACTGGTTCAATGAAATCCAAGCCAAGTGACTACCGTTCATTTTGATAGCTCTGTTTGTTTAGGCAAAGCATGCTCTTTTCTAATTTACAAACAGATAATTTACTTTCTCAGTGGCTCATTTGGACAGAATATAATCTGCAGTAAGTCTTCAGAGGTACAATACAGAGAATCAGCATTAAGTCTCTGGAGGAAGCATACAGAGCACTGCATTTTGTCATTGGCAACCGGATACACAGGTGGTAGCAGATCATTTTGTGTGTCATTAGTACTAAGGGCCTCTGACCCTACTTTCACTCTCAGTGGCAGTGAATTTAGGTCTGATGGTTAACCTCACACTGCATTTGTTGGATTTTCACATAACACCTCAGCTTAAGGGGTTTCCATAGATTTGCTTTAAATTCTAAATGCTGCTGCTGGCGTACCCTTGATATATTACCTGATTTGGGGAAATCAAAATATTGGTTTTTAGTGTTTCATCTGAGACAAGGTTGTACAATTGCTTGCTTTTTACTGAGTTGTCTGAATGTAAAGCAGTGTATTGCTTTATTTGGTATGGAACCCCCGCACTGAATTTGAACCTGTACAGTACCTGAACATACCACTCCAGCATCCTCCTTATGTCCACAGAAGTTGTCTTCACTCCTGACAGTGCTGCATTGCCATAGATTTTTCTCTGTTCCAGTGCAATTCATTTTGCTGAGGTTAATGGGACCAACGCCTGGGCCAAAATATCTGGCTTCTTTTGTTATCATTGCAGCAGCGCCACAGCCCAGCTGGGAACATACCACTTCTCCTCCTCTTAAGTCCCATTCATCATCACACACTGAACCCCACAGCCCGGCATCCAACAGCTCTACCCGTCCTTCACATTTGTCTGCCCCACCAGACAACCGGACAGCATGCCGCTCTGAAGGATATACATCATGGCAGAAATGGTGGGAAAAAAACTCCACAACATTGAGGGTATTTCAGTTGCAAAGAATTAAATGCATGTATGATAGTTATTGGATGACTCACCACAGTTTACCTCTATCACTCTGGAACAGTTTGATGCAGCTGCTGTGCAGTTATGCAGTGTGGAGTTCATAATGATGCAGTCTGATAGACAGGTGTTAAAAGGTGCTGTCTCATTTTCCCTGAAGTCAATAATGCCTCCACAATCCAAGTCTTTACAGATTTTATCCATGTTTTCCTTTATCTGAGTACTCTGGGATTTCAGGGTTACTGCTACCCAGTTATCATGGTAGAGAGTTCGCAGAGTACCAGAACAGGACTGGGAGAGGCTGGGGGAATAGGGTCCACCTTTAGCACAAAAGAAATGTTGAAAGGTTTAAAATGAGATGGATGCAACACAACTTTACAAAATATTAGACCCCAAAGAAGCAGCCAGTGATAAAGAAAAAACTTCTTAATATTCATGAGAACAACACCTTTCGAGTACAAGACTCAAACGTGGAAACCACCCTCTTCTGGATGAGAACAGACAGCTAGATTAAATTACAGGTGTGCGCCATTTAACGTCGACATTACATTCTGTGAATCAAGACGTTGATAAAATAGACGCTGACCAGACATAACCATATAGTCACATGGTACAAGCCTAAATCAGAAAACGTTGGGACAGTATGGAAAATGCAAATAAAAGATACCTTAGAAAAAAGTGTTCCTTAGATTTTCTTTGACTATAATTACTCAGCAGACAGTTTGAACCCAAGATATTTCAGTCGTTTACTGGTATACTTCATTTCATTTGTTAATAAACATCCATTCCTGCATTTCAGTGACAATTTAGGGCTACTACTGAGGTAAAAAACTAACTAATGATGTAATTTCAAACAGGTGATTATAATCATAATTTGGTACAAATGCAGTATTTTGTACCAATATGTTTTTTTTTTTACCAAAGGTTGAGTATTTGAGGACTAAAGATGGGCAGAGGATCTCCAATTTAACAATGTTCCTCAAATAATGATTGGAAGGGATTTACATATTTAATTCCTAAATAATTCGGATTTGGCTTGTTTTGCTTTGTCTTGTTGTAAAATGCACGGATATCCCTTGAAAAGATGTAGTATAGATGGCAGCTTATGTTGCTCTAAAATCTCAGTGTACTTTTATGCATTAATTCTGCCATTACAGAAGTGTAAATGACCTTTGCCAAGAGCACTGATACAACCCCATATCATGACAGAGCCTGGCTTTTGGACTTGTTGCTGATAACAGTCTGGGTGTTCCTTTTGTCTTTGGTTTGGAGTGCACGGTGTCCATTTTTTTCCAAAAAAGATCTGCAATACTGATTGTTCTGACTACAATACATGTTTCCACTGTGTGATGGTCCATCCCAGATGCCTCCGAGCCCAGAGAAGTCAACACCGCTTAGTTTAACATAAGGCTTCTTTTTTCCACAGTAACATTTTAAGTGGCATTTGTGAATGTAACTTTGTATTGTAGTGCTTGATAAAGGTTTGATGAAGTAGTTCCCTTCTATCAGCTATCGATTCTTGGTGCTGTGCTGTGTGAGGGACTCGAGATCATGCCTCTTCAGTTTGGCTTGTGCCTTTGCCCTTTACACCCTTACTCCTCAAAGACCCAGCCTTTCATGGATACTGCTTTTGTACCAAATCATGATTACACATACCTGTTGACACTGCCTGTTTGAAATCACATCATTATTTAGGTTTTTTAAAAATTCATTACTAGCTCCAAATTGCCCCCGTCCCAGCTTTTTTTGGGAATGTGTTGTAGGCCTGAAATGCAGGAAAGGATGTGTAGTTGGCCAAAAAAAAAAAGAAATATCATGGGTTCATACTGTCTGTAATGAAATAAAAGTCAAAGAAATTGTTAGGAACATGGCATATATTTTTAATTTGCATTTTCCAACCTTTTCTGATTTGGGGTTGTAGATTAGGTACTCTTCACAGTGTTTTATTTTAAACATTAATATTAATTGAAACATTATGAAAACATTTATTATAGTACTGTATTGTACAATACAATAATCCATATCTTTTATCTTTTATAAAACTAAAAACTAGAATAATAACATGTTTCTGTCTGCCTTTCAAGATTACGATTCTCATGTCAGCAGGTGTCATCACAGTTCATTAATACTAGTTTTCTGTCATTCACACATGGATTTGATGTATATAAGATTTTTATTTAAGATTTTTAAGATTTTTATTTCCTATTATAATTCTTATGACCTCAGCCATTAAAGTGAATGCAAGGTGATTGGATGGACATTGGTATTGGTTAACAGCAGTGTTCAGTTCAATCTGGATTTTTTTTTTATTCTACACATCTGGGTACGAAATGCTTATTTGTTCAGAACTTAAAAGAAAAAAATCATGTTGTTTTTGTTGTTTAACAGGCAGTTCTGCTCCTTTGGCAATTTACTGGCTAATTTTTTAAATTTTGTATTTTTAACTTTTTTTTTCTGAGAGTTTATGAGTTATTCCTTGTGAGTTATAGGCTAATTGAATATTACCTTCATATTTGTAGCTGTATATGTAGCTGTTTGTGTGGTGTTATATGTTTGACATTTTGGTGTTTCTTCACTTGTAATTACATGCATATGTGCCATTCTTGCAAGTCCAATCCTATGCCATCTGCACGTGTTTTGGCCCCATCTGCATTCTTTTGTATTGTTTGTTCTTTTGTCTGGTTCATTTCATATAGTTTGGTGGTTTTCAGTTCATTCCATTCTGTAGTCCTTCTGTTTCTGATGTTTATGGCAGTTTTAAGATCTGTTGGGGGAAGTGGGAGACAATTTTTGGTTTTAATGTTCTTTCCTTGCTATAGTATCAGCTTTTTCATTTACCTGTAGTCTATAATGTACAGGTACCCAGTAGAGTACTATCTCAAAGTTTTGTTTGTATAGAGGATATATCTTTGGAATAATGTTTGTTATAATAAGTCGATTCTTGGATCTTGAATGTTTGCAGGAATGCTTTTGAGTCTGTACAGATTGTATTTTTCTACATATTCCAGTGCCATGAGAATTGCCTGGGCCTGTGCCATAAATATTGAAGTTTGCTTTGGGATGTTCTGTTCATACCAGGTGTTCCCAGCTACCGAGGCTGCAGTTATTTTATTTTGCTCCATCTAAGTATAGTGTTTTATGGTTTGGAAATCTGTCAATTACTTCATAGAATCTACCTTCATATGTCGGTGAGAAAGTCTCTGCTTTCTTGTTTTGTGTTAGGTCAATAGCTATATCCAGAACTATTTGTTCCCATGGGGGAATGGGGTTGATGTTTATTTGTGCTATGATCCTGTGATTTAGCTATAGTCCTTTTAGGTGGCTTTGAGTTCTCAAAAAACATGCATTACAATAGAAGTATTTTCCTCAGAAATTAAAATGTGATACAATTTGAAGTTAGGCTTCAGAGGTGGAGAATTTATAGTTATGTACATCTCAGACTTACAGCCCAAGTAGAGACCAAATGTTCTTTCAAGAGAGGAAGAGTACTGTATGTGTTTTACACATACGATATCCCCAAGAGAATGATTAATTTAATTAGGTGAGTTAAATCAGCAAGCTGAACGTTTAATAAATATAACGAAGCGAGACATTGAAAAACATAAAGAGGTAATATGAGCAGAACTAAAATTGAACAGATTTTATTACAATACAATACAATTATTGAAACACTGCCCCACAGATTGTTTTCTGAATAAAATAAAACTTATATTAAGCTAAAATGTTAACGACGTAGGAAAAAACGATACGCTCTCGTTTTACTTTAGTTAAACCAGACATATTGATGATTAAACCTTAACAAAGAAGATATTTGATTACCTCATCTCTTAGAATTACATTTAAGCTATTTTTAAGTAGACGAAAAACGTCAAACAGATTTCTTTATTTGCATAACACTTCTAGAATATTATTTGTATATTCTGATATGAAAAGCTCACTTAGTAGTAAGGATGATATGATGAAACTTGTATTCACTCTTCATTTATTTTCATATAAATAGAGCAATGGGCTTCTTTTAACATCGAGTTGTGTATGCTAGTTGCAAGAATAAACTGCAACACAGCCACATCCCGTGAGTCACTTCCTGTGGAAATGTCAAACTGTGGCAAAGAGGACACTGGGGAAAATGTTTCATTTTTGTTTTATAAGGTACACAGAATTGTAGGCAACAGGAACATACTTTTGGCTAGAGACAGAAAGGTAGAATGTCTCAGCTGTGGAATATACACGTTCTTGCAAAGAAAGGAGAATGAAATACAAAAGGGGTCATTTGTATCTAATGACGGAATACCATTAGAATTTGTGGCGGAAACTATTATAAGTATTATGTATTATTATATCTGTACTACAGCAGCGTACACTGTTATCTGCATGTACAGTAACATATTTTGTTGTCAGTATGTCGTATAGAGACATTCTCTCCATAGCCGGCTCAGGCCGTCCATGTTACATGATATTTCAAATAAACATAGCTACAAATTTTAGCTATGATGTCCAAACAAACTTCCTTATGTTTAATTTCTTACCTTTTTTGAAAATATAATAGATGTTTCATTGATGTTATACAGAAAAGACAAATGGCACCCCACCAAAGTATGTGTGTTATAAACACAAAGTTACCCTGACAATTTTCAGTACAAAATACTCACTGCCTTCTTCCATGTACTCAGTTGTGTAAGACATGCTCACATTCTCACTGGAAGGAATGGCTGCACCCTCAAGTCCTGAAAGCAAAAGAAAATATTAAGAATATATTATTTACCTAAGTTCTAAAATATAGTTATCCATCCCACTCAAATATTCAGAACACATTACATTTTGGAGTAGTTCTAAGAGCACTGGGCTTGTAATACAGATGCGACAGTCTCTTTACTTTCTTAAGTTTCTTTCCTAAACTGTGTCATTACATTGAACTTGGGAAGTTTTCAACCAGGCTCATACAAACATCCACAAATGTCATTTTCAAAGCCGAGACAGGACACCTTATTCGGTGTTGTGTCCCAGCTGTATTTATCGGGCCATGTTACACTATCCTTTGTATTTATTGTATTTTGTGTACTTATGCACTTGCTCCAATTGGGCAGTAGCTGCCTGGGTTGTTGCTTCATTTGCACTTTATTTAGTCCCGAACTTTATAGTTCTCTTGTATATTGTACCATGGTTGTGGAGGAGTTTTAGCGTGGTTATAGTTAGCTTTATTTTTTTAAATGATCCATTATAAACTATTATGACCTATTTTCATGTTCCTACCTGGTCATTTGCTAGAATTACAATATCTTAAGGTGGACATCCAGATCTGTATTAAAAGCGCTTCATGGAGCTTTCTGTGCTATCAGGTATATGTGAAGTGTTCCTGACAGGTATACGTGTCGTAACGGGAATACATCTTTGCAATTACTGAAAAAAGCACTTATTTCTCTTCATGGATACGTAGTGTGGCCAACATGCCTATATTATTATATCTGTATGATAAATTCTTGCTGCTACATCACATACGCATTTGCACATCTTGACTCCTGTGTTGTGCAGGGTCCTGCGTATTTGCTGCATCGCGTACACTTTTGGCAATTGTGTTATTGCATTTTTTAACACTTGTTTGTCTGGTATGTTTCACTATACTGTTTTGTAGTATGTTGCATTTTGTAACCTTTGTCTCAACTGTTAAACGTTGATGGTTGAGATGAAAAACCCGCTTAAGGTTAATAGTCTAATTTTAGCACGCGCTTCTTTATAGAGCCCCTAGTTATTAAACGCACATAACCAGAAAATTTGGAAACCTAGTTTTTGAGTTTGTGTTCATGTTTGTGAGTGAATTCTCTTGTTTAGGACAGAGCAGTTTTGTTTAAATAGTATTTAATTGTGGTATTGTTGAGCACATTTAAAATTTGAGCAATGAACACACCACCATTTAATTTTGGGCAAGATACACACATATATAAACACACACACATATATATATATATATATACACGTGTGTGTATGTATGTATGTATATATGTGTGTGTGTGTGTGTGTGTGTGTGTGTGTGTGTGTGTGTGTGTGTGTGTGTGTGTGTGTATGATTTTACAGCTTGAAAGGTGTCAAAAAAGTGGCCACGTCATTCCATTAACGTTTATCTATTAACCAGTTTGTCAACTTGTACAAAATATTAATATAGAGCTGCATTTTTGGCTCTAGTTATTTAACAAATGCTACTTTGTACCAGAAGATATGCTACTTACAGAATTAAATTTTTTTTAAAGAAATTCAACAACTGGAAAATATGGTATAGTTAAATAATGTTTAATCCAATTACGCTTACTACATTGTTGTTCATTACTGAATGAAAAGATATAAATGTTAAGGAAGAATGTTTTTGTTTGTTTGTCATCTAATAAAAAACTTACATGTGTAACAGCAACGGCAATCATTGCGCTTCTGTGTAAGTGAACCCACATTTGCATGCGTTCTGAATGATAAAATACACACAAATCCACAAAATCTATAAAATTTTGTGCTTCATATTGATCTTAATCTTATGCGATTTGTGGAATGGCAGGTTCTCAGGTTTTTCATGTTTGTTGCATACACAAATCAGTGCATAAAGTGTTTATGGAAACTTTAACAATGTGTAGGGTTTTCTTTTGTGTATACACACAATTTACAGACAGACTTGACTATATGTTTGTGTTTAACAGCAATTCAGTTACGCTACTTGAGTATCCAGTGTAATTGACTTTTTCCCCCTTTACTTATATTGCATGGACAATGCAGTGGTAAATGTAGACATTTTAGAAGCTTATTTACAATTTAAAAAAGATATTTATACATTTGAATTACAATTAATTTAGATTAATATAATTCATAATAATCACAAAATTATAATACATTATAATTGTAATAAACAAATAATTAATTAGACTAATAAAGTCAGTATAAAAGTATTAGTGTATTAACATAAAATTTTAAGAAAAGTAGCAAGTATTTGTTGAAACGTTGTACTTTTTCCAAAGTTTTATTGCATATAATAAAAAAAATAGTTTGTATTGCTCTTTGAAGCCATACAGTATTAAATGATTCATTTACAATCTGCTTTGTATATGCTGTATATATATATATATATATATATTTCTTCACATTGTATTATATAGTTATATAACCAGTATTAGGGTAGAGTTTCTCAATAAAATAATATTGATTTTACACTAAGATACAAACATTTTAAGATATTTGTTACAATGTGTTAAATACAATTCATTGTACTGTTACACATTTATTAGTGAAAGCTACTTTTCACAGATTCTATGCAATGCAGAACTAAATCTCAACGTTACATTGTAATATTCACAATTCAACAATACACTGATACCACAATGTGTGCACTTTCATTTTACAGATTCACAAAGACTTGTTCTGGTTTACAAATCTGTGCCTTTTGAAGTGCACGAGCAGGTTATTTCATACTATTTTTATTTCACTCAGTGGGAAATGTCTCAGATCTCTGCATCAAATATAAAATGGTGGAACAAGTGAAAATGTTTTCCTGCATTTTTTCTTGAACAAACCCTAAACATTTCATTGAGATAATCGTACACGTACTATATGGTTTGACAATAAATCATAGTATACCAAGCAAATATGCAGGATCATTTTACCTTCAAACAAGCTTGAAGCATGGAGGACGATCGCCATCAGCACGAGCTCCATTTCACAGCAGAAAACTCACGGATTTCTATTTTGGACAACAGGTCCAACAAGTCTCATGGGTTAAAAACACCAGAACCTGTTGTTATGCATTTAATCTGAAATGGCATCTTCTGCATGTGTGTTGCCCAGCAGCTTCAAACTATGTTTGCACACTTGCAGGTTGTGGTTTCCACTATGGGGCTGAGATGAGCAGTGCTATGCATACACACCCCAGATGCATTTGCATGGGTCAAGAAAGGTTGATTTTGCATTGCGTCATCTGATCATCCTTTATTGCCTGAATTTAACTGAAAAGGTTACATTTCCAGAAATCTGAATGTTTCAGAAATTCGTTATTTATATAATATTTTTTTATTCTTCAAAATGCATGTTGTTTTTAATGAAAATGTCAGGTAAGTTTAGAAAAAGAACAAACACTATTATATAACACTATTACACAAAAGTTAACATATTAACTGGCGCCTTAACACAAATCATACAAGTCCATTCATATCCATTTAACATTTTGGATGCCTCGGAAAACCTCAAGTTTCAAGTGCACTTCTGTTTCTGTTGGCTACATGAGACTGATATTTTAAGCAAACATGCTGTGTGTACATAATAATAATAAAGAGTGGAATAATGCCAGTCATGATACACTTGTATCAAGTTCATGTGACCAAACACTAGCTAACTCAAAGGAGATGAACAGCAATAGCATTAGGGAATGACAAGCACATTGGAGCACACTGATATAGAACAATAATCAAAGCCTTTGAGAGGAATCACACCACAATAACTAGGCATTGACTAATTTAATATAACTGCAGGCCATGTCATGATTTATTACATGTTTAAACATCTTATCTGATTAAACAAGCGTCTGTGTACTGAGAAGCATTTATCAACATCAAATTAAACATCACTTTGCTTACTGAACTATGGTTACAACTAAAAGTATAATCAACTGCATTGTATATAGATATAGATAGATATAAATATAGATGGACCTTTTTCCTGGAAAGGTCTTCCTGGCAAGGGCCAAAGAAGGGTGAGTGCCATGGCAATATTAGAGTGTCATGATGGATTTGTGATCAGAATTGTCCACTAGGCCTGCCAAGACACAAGCCTATTAAAGATGCTTTGCCTTCTGGCAGGAAGAAATTAAAAATCACAAATTCTTAAATTAGACCTACAGTGTGGCAAAAAAGTAGTTAGTCAGCCATTATTTGTGCAAGTTCTCCTACTTAGAAAGATGAGAGAGGTCTGTAATTTTCATAATAGGTACACTTCAACTATGAGACAAAATGAAAAAAAGAAATCCAGGAAATCACATTGTCGAATTTTTAAAGAATTTAATTGTAAATTATGGTGGAAAATAAATATTTGGCCACCCACAAATAAGCAAGATTTCTGGCTCTCACACACCTGTAACTTCTTCTTTAAGAAGCTCTTCTGTCTTCCACTTGTTACCTGTATTAATGGCACCTGTTTGACCTTGTTATCTGTATAAAAGACACCTGTTCACAGCCTCAAACAGTCAGACTCTAAACTCAACCATGGCCAAGACCAAAGAGCTGTTGGAAGACACCAGGAAGAAAATTGTAGACCTGCACCAGGCTGGGAAGAGTGAATCTACAATAGGCAAGCAACTTGGTGTCAATAAATCAATTGTGGGAGCAATTGTAAGAAAATGGAAGACATACAAGACGACTGATAATCTTCCTCGATCTGGGGCCCCACACAAGATCTCATCACATGGGGTCAAAATAATCATGAGAACAGTGAGTAAAAATCCCAGAAGTATCCAGCCAGTATCCAGCCAGAGAGCAAATGGATGATCCAGAAGAGGACTGGAAGAATATCATGTGGTCAGATGAAACCAAAATAGAACTTTTTGGTAAAAACTCAACTCGTCGTGTTTGGAGGAAGGTGAATGCTGAGTTGCATCCCAAGAACGCCATACCTCCTGTGAAGCATGGGGGTGGAAACATCATGCTTTGGGCCTGTTTTTCTGCTAAGGGGACAGGACTACTGATCCGTGTTAAGGAAAGAATGAACGGGGCCATAAATCATGAGATTTTAAGCCAAAACTTCCTTTCATTAGTGGGAGAATTGAAGATGGAACGTGGCTGGGTCTTCCAGCATGACAATGATCCCAAACACATCGCTCAGGAAACGAAGGAGTGGCTCCATAAAAAGCATTTCAAGGTCCTGGAGTGGCCTAGCCAGTTTCCAGACCTCAACCCCATAGAAAATTTGTGGAGGGAGTTTAAAGTCTGTGTTGCCCAGCGACAGCCCCAAAACATCACTGCTCTATATGGACGAATGGGCCAAAATACCAGCTACAGTGTGTGCAAACTTGGTGAAGACTTACAGGAAACGTTTGACCTCTGTCATTGCCAACAAAGGTTATGTTACAAAGTATTGAGTTGAACTTTTGTTATTGACCAAATATTTATTATATATTATAATATTAATTATAATATTATAATATTAATAAATTAAATATATATTTATTTCCATAATTTACAATTAAATACTTTAAAAATCCTACAATGTGATTTTTTTCCCCTCATTTTGTCTCTCATAGTTGAAGTGTACCTATGATGAGAATCTCATCTTTCTAAGTAGGAGAACGTGCACAATCAGTGGCTGACTAAATACTTTTTTGCCCCACTGTAGGCTGAAATATTGCAATATATAGACCCATGAAGAGAGAAAATAATGGTGTGGCAAGAATAGAACAAGCTCAGGAAATGTGGGTGGTTAAAAGATTACCTGCACTTGCACTAATCATTTCAAACAAAAGACATAAGCAACTTTCCAGTCAGCCTACTTGCTTACTCGCATGCTGTCTTGCAGCCTGCTCATTTTTCTTTCTGCACACACGCACACACAGCAGGGAAACAAAGGCATAATTAAGAACTACCTCCCCTTCTCATGCATGCCAGAAATTTATCCTTCTGGTGCAGACACCTAAAAAATGATTTTACAGTCAGCCTTCTTTAACAATGTATTGCTATGTCAAAAACTTCAACAGTTCATCACAAAATAGAACCTAACAAAAGCCATATTTTGCCATAACTAACCGACTTTAAACTTGCAAATGACTCTATTGTGACTATCATTAATCATTTGAATGCTCTATTTTATAGGAACTGACATCTTATATTCATTTCTTACACAATTGTTTATGTGCCATTTAATGACCACATTAAATTTTGTGAAACAGGACACTGTCCAAAATGGACATTGATCAGACATTACCATAGTCACACAACTCATTTTATGCTATTGTGATGTAAATATAAGGATATTTTCACAAGAAAACTGCATGCAAATGATACATAAATGCAGCAGAGATACTGCTGAAAACATGAGTGGAACGATACCATCTACACAGCATCCCTAATGCTACTGTTTTTTTTAATTTATAGAAATTCAAAATCATCATCATTATCCTGGTGGGGTCCACTCACTGCAGTTTGATGTGACCGAGAATACTCCAGTCAACGCATCGCTCCATTTGTCACCAGAGATCACGCTCAAACCATGCCAATTTAGCATAATCAGTTAACCTAACATGCATGTCTTTGGACTGTGGGAGGAAACCAGAGTGCCTGGAGTAAACCCTCACAGGCACCGGAAGGACATGCCGACTCCACCCCACCCTGGGATTGAACTCAGGATCTTCTTGATGGGAGGTGGCAGTGCTACCCACCGAGCCACCCATGGAAATTAAAAATAACTATAGAAAATGCAGAAATGTACTGTTACGACCTTGTGTATCGAAACGCAGTAACACTTAAGAGGATGATATGATGAACCTGATACTTTGGTTTGATGGAAGTGTTTAAAACAAAATGTTCCTTAAAGAAAGACTGGAAGTCATTTGCATATTTCTCCCTTTACAGTGCACTTCAAGGAATCTGGAGGAATTTCAGTGCATAAAGGACAGGAACACAAGCCTAAACTGAAGGTCTATGATCTCCAATCATTTTATCAAACCTTTATCAAGCACTACAATATGGAGTTACATGCACAAATGCCACATAACATCACTGTGCAAAAAAGAAGCCTTATGCTAACCATGTCCAGAAGTGGGGTCGACTTCTCTGGGCCGGGCCGGGCTGGGCTGGACTTTTTTTGTAAATAGACGCTGTGTGCTGCAGACTAAAGACAAGAAGGACCATTCAGACTGTTATCACCAACAAAAGGAAGTCCAAAAACAAGACAATGCAAAACAAGTCAACTCAGAAAATGTCTGGACTGAAATATGTAAATTCCTTCCAATCTTTCTTTTAGGAACATTGTTTTTAGCACTTAAGTAATTGTCTCATGAATTTGTTGATAAACTATAGATCCTCTACCCATCTTTACTTCTCAAAGACTCAGACTTTTGTGGATGCTGCTTTTGTACCAAATCCTAAGTACCGTCACCTGGAAATCACATCATTATTTAGTTTTTTTTTTATCTTTTAATTTTAATTTTTTTTATTTATCTCATTACTAGCCCTAAATTGCCCCTGTAACCAACTTTTTTGGAATGTGTCGCAGTCCTGAAATGCAGGAGTGGATGTTTACTACCAAATTAAATTAATTTGAATAGACAAAACATGACATGAGTAAATAAAGACTGCAGGACATTGTAATTACTAATTAAATGTAACTTAACATATTCAGATGAAAAATGCTATCTGCAAATAAAAGCTGTTTCTGGTGCCTTCATTTATAGGTTACACTAAATGTTATGTCAACTTAGTGCTTTAATATTTGTCATTTGACACGCTAGGTAGTACACAGAATAATTCAGGACGAAGCCAAATATCATAGGTCAGGAGCTACTTGATGTTCAGCTGCCGTGTTGTATATAGCACTAGTGGATTATGTGGTCTACATCCAGCATCCCCTAACAGCTCGTCTGAGGTTTGAACTACAGCAGCTGTGTTTTGTGTGGTAATATCTTAACCGAGGAGACAGATTAACTTGATTGTGATCACAAGCTCTTTCCAAGTTACAGGATGATGAGTAACATTTACACAAACATATTCTCAGAAAATATTTGTGAGGGTCAAGTGAAAATGCATATATTTTATGTTTTTCTCAAATTTTATGTTCTCCATTACAAATTCTCCATGCATCAGAGGGTCGATTAGTAGGACAATTTTCCAATCTTCATGTTCCACTAAACGCTTCTCATGTAACCTACAACACCAAATAAGAAAAAGTTGGGACGGTATGGAAAATGCAAATACGAATATATGGAGTGTTCCTTACATTTCCTTTTCCTTTTATTTCATTGCAGACAGCAAAGATATTTCATGTTTTTTTGGGTAAACTTCAGATAATGTTAACAGGTGATTATAATCATGATTTGGTAAAAAAGCAGTATCCACGAAGAGCTGAGACTTTGAGGAGTAAAGATGGGCAGAGACTCTCCAGTTTATCAAGAAATGTGTAAGGAAATTACTGAAATGTTTAAAAACAATGTTCCTCAAAGAAAGATTAGAAGGGATTTACACAATTCTTCCTCTACAGTACTTAATATCATTAAACAATTCAAGGAATCTGGAAGAATCTCAGTGCATAAAGGGTAATGGCACAAGCCTAAACTGATGAGATGTGATTTCTGATCCCTCAGACGACACTGCATCAAGAACCGTCATTCATCAATAGCTGATGGAACCACATGGGCAAGAGATTACTGTATTAAACCTTTACCAAGCACTACAATATGGAGTTACATGAACAAATGCCACTTAAAATGTTACTGCACAAAAAAGAAGCCTTATGTTAACCATGTTTAGAAGTGGTGTCAACTTCTCTGGGCTTGGAGGCATCTGAGATGGACCATCACACAGTGGAAACATGTATTGTGGCCAGACCAATCAGTATTCCAAACCTTTTTTGGAAGAAATGGATGCCATGTGCTCCGGACCAAAGATGAAAAGGATCATCTAGTCTATTATCAGTAACAAGTTCAAAAATCCAGGCTCTGTTATGGTATGGGATTGTGTAAGTGCCCTTGGCAAAGGTCATTTACACTTCTGTGATGGCAGCATTAATGCAGAAAAGTATATTTTTAGAGCAACATAAGCTGCCTTCAAGACGACATATTTTCCAGGGACGTCTGTGCATTTTTCAACAAGACAATGTAAAACAAGTCAAATCAGAAAAAGTTAGGAATGAAATATGTACATCTCTTCCAGTCTTTCTTTGAGAAATATTGTTTTTAAACATTTCAATAATTTTCTTACACATTTGTTGGACATCCTTTGCCAATATTTAATCCCCAAAGACTCAACCTTTCATGAATACTGCTTTTGTACCAAATCATGATTATAATTACCTGTTTACTTCACCTGTTTGAAATCACATAATTATTTAGTTTTTTACCTCATTACTAACCCTAAATTGTCCAGGTCCCAACTTATTTTGGAATGTGTTGCAGGCCTGAAATGCAGGAATGGATGTTTATTAATAAATGAAATTAAGTTGACCAGAAAAAATATGAAATATCTTGGGTTTATACTGTCTACAATGAATTCCAAGTCAAAGGAAATGTAAGGAACACTGCATATATTTTTTATTTGCATTTTCCATACCATCCCAACTTTTCCTGATTTGGGGTTGTAATTAATGTATGTTTTATTATTGTTTTTAAGTACCATTGTGTTGCTTAAATTCAAATATGTTTAGCCAGTACATGCGTGCAGCAAACCAAATATACTAAAGGCTCTTTTGTGCTGACTGTGACTTGTTTGTGAGAAAGATTTAACAAAGAGATGCAGGGACAAGATTAAGGACGCTGTGGTGAGGAGGTCTGCAGCAATAACGTGTCACATTTAGCTCTATTAAGCTAAGCAGGGAATTTGGCAAATATACAGGATCAAGCTAGTAACACAAAGACAGAGCGAGTCCTTGAGTTATGATTTATTGGATGGTGTTTAATGCGATGGAACCCTGTAGGTCCTTTTCATGTCAGGAAGTGGTAGTGATGGGTCTATGTTGTTGTTTCCAAGCTGCTAGACTGATTAGGGGCTTGACTTTCTCTGGTGACCTAAATTAGTGTTTTCAGGCCTGCACCTTACAGGAAGTTGATGAGAGGTCTTTACCTTTGAGGAGGTTAAGTTTTTTCTACTGTGTTCAGCATTCCAAGCTTCTCTCTCTCCTGGTGATATCATGTGATTCCACCGGCTTGTCCTTGAGTTATACATTTTGATTTGCTAAAAACTCCACGAAAACTATTGGAAGCTACACTTAGCTAGTGCTGGCTCTTTATGAGTCTAGTACAGGGTACAGTAAGCCAGGAGTATGACAGAGGACAGATTATGGCTTTGCTTTTAGCCTTTCTTAATGAAGCTAAGTAGTTCAAATTATATCTTGTGAAGTTGGGGTAAGTACAAGTTTTCCTTACTGTCCTGTAGCAAGTAAATATATTTTTTTTCCTCCCAGTCTCAATTTATTTCCGCTTTTCCTGGTGAGGGTCACAGTGAATATAAATAAATGATGTAGGGTCGATGGAGATATACATTCAGTGGACATTTTATTAGGTACACCTGTTCAACTGCTCGGTAATGCAAGCACTTTTATTAAATAATGTTTGATTGTTTATTTAACGTCACATCAACTTCAATGGCTATTCATGACCGAAACAAGGTTATTCACAAGCACAAGATTACATCAGAACTAGTCATACACATTTACATCAAGCGAATTAACCTAATGCATGTCTTTGGACTGTGGGAGGAAACTGGAGCACCCGGCGTAAACCCACGCAGCTGGAGTCTGAGGTCGAGATTAAACTGGTATGCCTAAATGTGTGTTAGATGGGCTGGTCTGAGCATTTCAGAAACTACATATTTCGGCCTGGGCACGCTCGGGGCAATCGTGCATGCGTCAGCCCCTCATTTAGCGTTGATTGCACAATCAGCAACAAGTGCTGGCTCATGTATTTAAGAGCATGCTCTAGTTCAGTCAGGTGTCGCATCCTTAAACAGCCTTCTGAGACCTCACCCATCTCGTGTGCATTAAATCGTGGTTTTTGTGTTTGTCAGGGAAAGAGGTGTAGCTGGTGGTTTGAAGACCATCAGCAATTGTACGGTTTAGAATCCGAAGGTAACCTGTAGGGCATAGCACTAGAGTAGGGACAGATTCCTTAAGTTTGGGCTTTAAGTCACCCCTCCTCACCAAAAATAGCGTCAACTCTGTGATGCTTCAGTCTCGTCTTACATATTTTTGGCATTTTGATCTTGCTGCTGCTTTTATTTTAGTCTTTGTTTTTGTTCGCGGCAGAACTGTGATTTCTCTTCGCCTTCACTAGCCTCCGTTTGGGTATCGACGCTCTGTACAACCGCAGAACTGGATCTGGATCATGTGTTACTGAGGTGAAACTGAGTACTGGCTAACCAGCACTGGCTGCTTAACTGTTCCTTAGTTTGTATTTCACAAAATACAAGACATTCCAATATAACACTAAGCCAGTAAAACAAACCAGAATACAAAAAAAAATATTCTAAAGACATTGGATGTACATGTAAACCAACCCCTATGAAATACAATACGATAGCCAAGAATAATGCCTTAGTAAATAGTATTATGTTATGGATTTATAGCAACATAAATACACACTAAGGGAGCTGGTTATGTTACACAAACGAAGTTTGGAACACATGGGACACATTTTTAGAACCCAGTCAGTTGTTTATAGCAGCCAAGACAAACCCAATTAGCATAGATCTAGCATAACTAGCTTATCACAACTAAACAGAAGCTAAATACGCAAGATGAGGATACAGTGAGTATAGTTTGCAATGGTTGGTTAAACTATTTTATAGAGGGAATTAACTATTTCAGACATGTTTTAGCCTGCTGTTTTGGTCTACCATTTAATGCCCAGTGTTATGCAAGTAATTTTACTTTTTAAAACAGCTAGTAATATATATTGCCTTTGCTAGTAATATTTTGAGATGCTAAATGTATTAAACGCTTTAAAGTTGTTTATACCCATGTATATTTAAAATGGCATATTCTGATGCAGGTAGACCAATTGGGACACTATTTATTCAGCTTATAAGGAAAAGATAATCAGGGCAGTGAAGACACAGGCTACATTTGAATTGGCAGCTACCTAATTGCATACTACACACTGCACTACTATGTACTGCATACTGCCCTCTGTATGTAGTATTCAGGACAGAGTTCTGTCATATGATGTACCGTACTACTACGCTACCTGCTGCACCACCGTCATGTGACAATTCAACGTGAATTCACCTCAAACTTCCTGTTTGCCCATTGTGTCCAGTTGCCCAGGTGACGGGTTGTCAGCAACCCGTTTTGCCAGGACACATTATAAATATTGGCGTGTTAGCGTCCAGAGCTGGTTTTCTGTGGTTAGTGGTCCCCTTGAAACCTCACCCCTGTCCGCCTTGTTTTCAACTTATTGAATGTGGAGAAACAAAGTTTAGAATTCAGCTGAATCACACGCAGACTAATTTGTCTTGTGAGTGTTGGAAATAAGGTCACTGGCCAGTCAACTTGCCTACCATTGTTTTTGCTGGCCCCGGGCAATCGGTCCATGCTTATGTTGAACTCCTACAATAGGAGATGGGGGAATGGTGGAAGCCGAAAGAACTATTGCATTTGTTCAAATGTATTTGAGCACAACATATGACCCGAATTAGGCCTATACATTTTCAACCTAGCTGAGTGAATCCAGCAAGGGTCTCATTTTTGTGCCTGCATCCACACCCTTTATCTGAAATACCTCAACGAGTTTGATAATATAATTGTCCAATTTTGAAAAAAAAAGGTTTGGTCCAGATGAATTGTCATAATCATTTCTTTACTCCTCTTTGATCTGAAAAAAAGATGTTATAAACACAACATGATTGTGATAACCTACCTTCTTAACCCATTTTATTATATAACACTGCAACAAGGATGACAAGATTGGGACATACTGGAATGTTTTGCCCTCGTTTTAATGAAGCTTGTCGGGTGGCACAGTGGCTAGCACTGTTGCCTCACAGCAATCCCAGGGTGGAACAGCCTGGGTATTGTCTGTGTGGGTTTACTCTGGGTACTCTGGTTTCCTCCCACAGTCCTAAGATGTATGTTAGGTTAATTGACTACTCTATATTAGCATTGATGTGTATGTGCATCAACCTATGTGTATGGCCACTGATGCTGATAGTGACCTTAAATAAACAAACAAATAAGTTTTATGAACTTTGTACTGTTCTAGTTCAACAACTGAAAAATGCTTCCTCATAAACTCACGTGTATGAATTAGTGAAAGGTCCATCTATATTCCTAAAGCTGGACCTATAGGGTGTGACTCAAGATTTTTCACCAAAACCTGAGGTAACAGCTGTATCCAGATCACAGTTGTGACTTTTCAAGGTGGACTCTACCACATCCCTTAAAACTGGACCAGATGCATAGGAGGATATGAATTGAAGATCCTCTACTATTTGGTCAATACACTTGTTTGACACATTGAAAGTGCTTTCCAACTATAACAAAGATGGTCCAACATCTCCTCTATGTCAGGGTCATCTTCCACATCGGTTTCATTTGGAGCAATAGTGGGCTCAAGGTGTTCTTTTTAAGACTTGAGTTTAAGTCCTTGGGGAATGTAAAATGTGCTTCCTGTGTCTGAGTAGCAAAGGTTTTTAAAAACACATGCATCCTCAGATGGCTGCCAAGCTGCTCAAATTATTTCCTCTCTGTATTAAATAGACTAGAACTAAATAGTAGACTCATGAAAAACGTCCCCCCTCTTTGTGTCCCCAACTCCACATGCTGTCAGAATAAATGGTTCCAAAGGACATTAAATATTTGGAATGGACTAGGTCAATCGGTGTGAAGACAAGACTGACTGGCTGCATCCAGCATTTCCATGTTTTAACCAATAGTGTTTTAACAAACCTATACTTTTGTCTGATATGAAGCATCAGATTTTACACATCTCATGTTGTGGCACCTGGCATACAACTTTAACTGTATAAGGCTCAGAACTAACAAATGTTACTGTACATAAAAAAATAACAATTGACAAAAATGTCAATTAAACCATTAACAGTACCAATTTTATCGTACCTTGTGTAAGCTATTGAGATCTTTTATTTTTAAGGACCCAGCCAAATTTTACCATGAACAACAAGGACTGATTATTACTTTGAACACAACAGGAGGGCTAAAAGACTTCTTCACTCAGCACTGAAGTAGAAGCTTAAACTGCACTTGCATATTTAATACAATTACAATTTAAAAAAAGTAAAAATTTTGTGGATTTACTTAGATTAAATCATTGCAAGATCTAGTTGGATTGTGAAACACAAACTCACAAAGAATTAGTTGTTGGAATCGAATGAAACTTTATACGTGTGAATGTAAAGATGATATATGTACGTGATTACAATATTAGAGTGAAAGGATACGTTTATTGGGAAAACTGTACAATTGAAAGCAGGCTCTAGTACCCTGTTAGGCCACCTTTAACCTTGATACAAGATTGGACATTGGAGGCAAACAGGTTCTGTATGGTATCCTGTGGCACATTTGCACACAGATGTTGCAGCTGGGTCTGCAGATCCTCATGCATTACACCAGCAACTGGGGCAGTGTGTTCCACAGTTTGAAGGCCTGAGGCCTGGAGACATTGGATCCCAAACAGAACCTGGATTAGTCACTAAAGACAATATGGTGAAATCCATAGCAGTTCTGATTTCTCGTTCATGACACCATTCTAACCAAAGGTGATGACAACTCCCTGTCGATAGCACATGTAATGGGTGCCGTGACAACAAATTTCCTTCTGCTAAGCTCTTGGACATGCTCCAGAATGGTCTAGATGGCAGGCAATTTGTCGTAACAACCATCCCGCTTCTGTCAGTCCAGTGATGTGGCCCCTCTCAAAATCTGTCAAGTAGGCACATGTCTTCGAGTGTGTTGTAGAGGCATGTCTAGCAGTCAACGATCGCTCACAACTATCCAAAGGTAACCTCTGAAATCCTTTTTTATAGGGAAGTGGGGGAATCACATTTACAGCCCTCTTGCAGCAAGCCCCCATTGTCTAATCAAACCACAATTGTAATCATTTACATATCTGCCTGAGACATAACTACATGCTGGTTTGCAGCAATCCAGCATTTCTATCTGGGTGCTTTATATTTTTATCAGTGAGAATAGTAACACATATAGCTACAGCTCTTAAGGTGATGTAATACTAATCCATCACTTTGTACCCTCCTCCCTGTCTTTCATGTAAACAATCCTATGTTTACCGTTCACTCATCACAACCTTTACTGCCCCTCCCTTATGATCCTGTTCTCTAGCATTATAACAACTGTACCACACCAAACATGTTCTGCCTTTTCTCCTGGATCTGCCATCAATGTATTCATTACTTCACTCTCCATCATTATTCATAGTCTTGCTCTGGCTTGTCTATTCCAGGCTAATAAAATCTTCATAATCTTCTCTGTGCCTGTCTGATGGTGTGCAGAAGGGACCTAAGAGCTGCAGATGAAGGAGCTGTGAAAGATTGATGCTGCTACCCTCTCATTTTGGTCATCTGTCCATAATCTTTGTTAGATGTGACTGCTGCTAAGACCTCATTTTCCAAAAAAAAAAGTTTAAAGGTCTGTCATTCTCTCCTACCTCTGCTTATACACAACCTCTCAACCTTACTATCCTTTGCTGATCTTTCTAAGGACACCATTTTACACATTTTCATCCAGCAAATCTACCACCAGCTCACTGGATTACATACCATTACAAATGATCCAAAAGATTGCCCAAGACCTTTTCCTCACCTTCATAAATAACTCCAGCATCTGACCATACTCATGTTGCTTTCAGTGTGTCAAGAACCAGTTCTATTCTAAAAAAGCTACCCTAGACACCTCAATGCAATAACTACAGACTGGTACTGGATCATTCTTTTCTTCTCAAAGTCTTGATTGTGCTGCCTGCATTCAAGATCAGCCACTCTGGCTTCTTGACAACAGACACCACAAACTCATTGTGGCTGTTTGTGATAAGTTTCATGCTGCTACACCATCCAAACATTTCACTGGTTCTGCTTCTTCCTGATCCTTTGTTATCCTCTAATATGAACCACAAGATTTTATTATTTTCTTTTATCTCTAGTTATGGAATCACAGACTCAGCCTGAGAGTGGCCTACTTCCTAGATGAAGTTGAAGTCTTTTCACAATTCAAAACTGTACTACATGAACCTTCCACTGAAAGTTTAGTACAGGGGCTTTTTTTCTTCTCCACCTATTCTCTTGGTCTTGGTTGATACCATCATGGCTTATCACTGCTGATGACACTCAATTTATCCTATGCTTCCTGCTTGGAGATTGACTCTTGTACAGTGGTGCTTGAAAGTTTGTGAACCCTTTAGAGTGTTCTATATTTCTGCATAAATATGACCTAAAACATCATCAGATTTTAACACAAGTCCTAAACGTAGATGAAGAGAACCCAGTTAAACAAATGAGACAAAAATATTATACTTGGTCATTTATTTATTGAGGAAAATGATCCAATATTACATATTAGTGAGTGGCAAAAGTATGTGAACCTTTAGGATTAGCAATTAATTTGAAGGTGAAATTAGAGTCAGGTGTTCTCAATCAGGGGGATGACAATCAAATGTGAGTGAGCACCCTGTTTTGTTTACAGAACAGGGATCTATCAAAATCTGCTCTTCACAATACACGTTTGTGGAAGTGTATCATGGCACGAAGAAAGGAGATTTCTGAGGACCTCAGAAAAAGAGTTGTTGATGGTCATCAGGTTGGAAAAGGTTACAAAACCATCTCTAAAGACTTTTGACTCTACCAATCCACCGTCAGACAGATTGTTTACAAATGTTGTTTACAAATGTTATCCTCCCCAGGAGTGGTCGACCAACAAAGATCACTCCAAGAGCAAGGCGTGTAATAGATTGTGAGGTCACAAAGGACCCCAGGGTAACGCCTAAGCAACTGAAGGCCTCTCCCACATTGGCTGATGTTAATGTTCATAAGTCCACTATCAGAGGAACACTGAACAAAAATGGTGTGTATGGTAGGGTTGCAAGGAGAAAGCCATTGCTCTCCAAAGAGATTGCTGCTCGTCTGCAGTTTGCTAAAGCTCATGTAGACAAGCCAAAAGGCTATTGGAAGAATGTTTTGTGGACGGATGAGACCAAAATAAAATTTTTGGTTTAAAAGAAAAGCGTTATGTTTGGAGAAACGAAAGCACTGCATTCCAGCATAAGAACCTTATCCCATCTGTGAAACATGGTGGTGGTAGTATCATGATTTGGGCCTGTTTTGCTGCATCTGGGCCAGGACGTCTTGCCATCAGTGATGGAACAATGCATTCTGAATAATATCAGAGAATTCTAAAGGAAATTGTCAGGACATCTGTCCATGAACTGAATCTCAAGAGAAGGTGGGTCATCCAGCAAGACAGTGACCCTAAGCACAAGTCATTCTACCAAAGAATGCTTAAAAAAGAATAAAGTTCATGTTTTGGAATGGCCAAGTCGAAGTCCTGACCTTAGTCCAATCGAAATGTTGTGGAAGGACCTGAAGCAAGCAGTTAATGTGAGGAAACCCACCAACATCCCAGAGTTGAAGCTTTTCTGTACAGAGGAATGGGCTAAAATTCCTCCAAGCCAGTGCGCAGGACTGATCAACAGTTACAGGAAACGTTTAGTTGCAGTTATTGCTGCACAGAGGGGTCACACCAGATACTGAAAGCAAAGGGTCACATACTTTTGCCACTCATTAATATGTAATCGGATCATTTTCCTTAATAAATAAATGACTAAGTATAATATTTTTGTCTCATTTGTTTAACTAGGTTCTCTTTATCTACTTTTAGGACTTGTGTTAAAATCTGATGATGGTTTAGGTCATATTTATATAGAAAACTATAAAGGGTTCACAAACTTTCAATCACCACTGTATATCAGGGTGTAGAGCATGTAGAATGCAAAATGGAAAATGATTATCTCTGCTTTTCGATAAACCTTGAGCTGCAGTGATGACTTCCTCGCCTGCTGTTCATGTTGCATTTGAAAGCTGCAAGCTATTTTCGTAATTGACAATTGTCTTTTTGCTTCTTCCATTTGGGTATGCACTGTTTAATGACCATCAGCTCAATGACTGTTTGCTTTAACTCCAAGGTCTTAAATTATAATAAATGATAATAGGAAATGAAAATGTCTTAACCTCATATGTTTCACTTGTAAACAGACTCAAAATGGCAAAGATAATGTACAGCCCTGTATAAGGTTTGATGTTACAGTATAGTACAGTGCAGTACTGTACTGAACTTTAATTACCAAATTTTACTGAATAATTCTAATGAATTCTTATATTAATTGCTTGTTTATTTACTGGCAGCATTTTAATGCAGCATTGATTGTTACACTGTACTGCAGTGTTTTGCTTTTCCTTCCAGCTGGTCACCACCACAGCCATTCAACACTGTGTATCAGTGTGCAGAGGTGGGACTTAGAGTTTTAGAGCAGAAATGCGCTATTCAACCTTACAGTTGTTTGCTCATTAGCTCATGCTTCAACTAGAGACTGTTCTAATTCAGCTGATCTGTTTAGTGACTTTTTTGAGCAAAAGTTACTCGTGTTTCTGTGGATAGCTTATTTGTAACAAGCTGTAAATGTCCTCCACCCACTACCTGTATGTTCTTCTTTGCATGTCCCCATGGGTGTCCTCCAGCTGCTCTTGCTTCCTCCCACATTCCAAACATATGCTGCGGCAGTTGCTAGGTTAAGTGTGGGCGAGCGGCCAGAAATTGGCACCCTGTCTAGGGTTAGATCCTGCCTTGCATCCTGTACTGCCAGCTAGCACACAGGTCACTCTGACTGAATGTAACAAGGCAAGTGTCTTTCTGTATGGCTGTTTTTTGTAAGTAAATAGTACTTAAGTAAACACATGCAATGGCCTTTTTATTAGCTATACCTTACTAGTACCTGGTTAGACTCCCCTTTGCCTTCTGAACTGCCTGAATTCTTCAAGGCATAGACTTAAAAAGGTGCTGGAAACATTTCTTATCCATATTGGCAAGATGGTCCATATTTTCATGATAGCATTTCCTGTAGATTTGTTGGCGGCACATTCTCCCATTCTACCACATCCCAAAGGTGCTCTGATGTATCAAGATCTGATGACTGTGGAGGAAATTTGAGTACTGTGAACTCATTGTCACATTCATGAAACCAGTTTGAGATGATTTGAGATGGTCAGCAATTATACTCTGGTAGACTGTGGTGTTTAAATGATGCTCAATTGGTATTAAAGGAGTCAGTATGCTAAACAATTCCCCTCCACTATTACACCACCACCAGCTTGAACCAAAGCAGGATGGATCATTGCTTTCATGTTGTTTTTGCCAAATTCTGACCCTATCATCTGATGTTGCAACAGAAATCGAGACTTTTCAGACCAGACACCTTTGTTTCTCCCAGTGTTCTATTTTCCAATTTTGGTGAGCCCGTGCAAATAAAATATGTAGCCTAAGCCACCTGATCTTAGCTGACAGGAGTGGTGCCTGCTGTGGTCTTTTGCTGCTGTAGCACATCTGCTTCAAGGATTAACATGTTGTACATTCAGAGATGCTCTTCTGCAGTCCTTTAGGTTGTTTGAGTTACTACTGTTGCTGCTGTTGAACAGTCATTCTCCTCTGACCTCATCAACAAGGCATTTTCACCCACAGAAAAAATGCTAAAATAACAATCAATGATGTGCTGTTAACTCTAACGGGTAAACTTGTAATCTTTTATTTTAAAAGTCAACATGATGAAATGCACAACAGCAAAGAGAGAATTCAGGGTTGTCAGAGGAAACCCAGGTGACCTCAGCTGGTTTAATCTAAATGGAGGGAAATGATTAGTTGTTTTTGAGGAAAACAACAGGTAAGACAAAGACGAGGACAAGGAATGGGCAGAAACTGCACAGAAAGTGTCTACATTATTGATGCTTCATGATGCCATACTGGCCTTGAACCCAATTGCAATTGTAGTGTCATGGTCCTTGGGAGCCGGTAGTTGCTAATCAATATGCTATCTTGCAAACACACCATTTAGATCTGTCATTACCTTTACGATCATTTTGTGTCTGTATTCATTGTTGTGTATGATAATTAAGGTAATGGTATCACTGTGAAATGCTAGGTAGGAAATGAAGGAATGTTCTAGTTTTGGCTAAACAAATGATAAACTTTAAGACAGTGTTGAGGTTATCCGAACGTTAGGACAGTATTTAGGATTTTTTGCAAGAGCTGAAGGACCAATTAAAGTAGTCCTTGAAGTTCTTCACCATAATTTAATCATCTATTACACATTCTATTCTTATTACCAAACAATCAGAATTAAGAAGACATTGTTTTCAAAGTTGTTGTTATATACTGGCCTCTACTGGCTTCAGAATGAATCACAGCGTTTGTATACGTCTGTTTTTTATTTCCCTAAGGAGTGCAAAGAGTAGAAATATTGCAACTCCATCTTACTCTTGACCTGTTGCCAGCATTATGGATTGCTTCCTGCTCACCATTGTTTCAGCAAGGCTAACATGGCAGCAGCCTGCAGCACTATTCCATATTTCAGATTCACTATGCCCCACACCACCTCCCCCCTCTGCTTAACCTGGCAGGATCTTATTAGCACAGATGAGGATCTAAACAGTATGATGCTATTTCAAGGTTTGCATTCAGGGATTTAATTTTGTTTTTAATTAAGCTAGGCAGAGCTGCCATCTCCACAATAACCTAGATAAAGCATAAAGATAAAATAACCCTCTAAAGCCTATGTAGTACAATTGGAGATTTGAATGATGGTGTTTACAGCACCTCTAAATTGAATCCCAGCACCCCTAAACAGTAAGGAGTCTTTTGTTGTTGTTGTTGTTTTATGGACGTTTATCTCTGAGAAGATGAAAAAATGTTAAAACCATAGAAAATACTTGTTTCAAACATGGATTAAATCATATTTTAGACACCAAAAATACAGCAGTCCTCCCTTTCCTAGCAAATAGTATGATCCAAGGGATGGCTGTGTGCCTTTGCATTAATGGAAGTTTTGTCAGGTTTGTTGGTGTTTCCAGTCACAGTGTTTCTCCTACCCAAATAGTCTGATGTTCTTCCTTCAGAACTGTGGGCATGACAGTCAAATTACATTAAAATATTTGTAATTAATAACCGTTTTTGGGTGGGCTGGTCTCATTGAGTGTACAGCACCTCTAAAGCTCTGATACTAGAACCGCCCCTGGTGTACTACATTTCAAATGTTACGCCATTTCGGCTTAACCATAGAGATACATCAATATTTTAAACTGACATAAAGAGTCCATATCTGTTTTAAATTTAATTGGGTTGAAAAGTCCAAATTAAAGTCTGCCCAAAACTGCTGAACTATACACTTAACTGTGGCTCCATTTTGAAACTGTGAAGCAAGTACATTAGAGGTCAGGAGTGCAACAGAAGAGAGGTTATGGCTGTACTTATTAGCCTTTTTTTGATGAGAACAAGTACGATTCCATCTGGCCAAGTAGGGGCAAATGTTTTCCCAAATATCTGTTTTGGCTACCATTATTTATCTTTCTGTTCCGACATGCATTCCACATAGAACTACAATTATCATCCACTTCAGCGTTAGTAAAGCTTTTCGTCTTTTATAGATTAAGCACAGCTTGTATTACACTGTAAAGTATAAGCAAATGAATGAATGCTAGCTACCTGGTTAAATAAGTTCCATGGTCATATAATTACCAATTACATCTTTGTATACATGTTCTCAAAACATGGCCAGGTCCCATCTATGCTTTTAAAGCAGTCAAATCCACTTTTATTTAAGTATACTCACAACATGCGGATATTTCCAATAAAAATGCAAGGTGCCTTTGCTAATTTAATTACTCCCTTTGCTTTAGTGTCTAATATGTATTTTTGGTAGGTAATGCAGATAGAAGTGGCTAGCCAATATTTAAATCTGTTCATTACTCAGTTACCCTGTAACTGGCTCGAATGACATTGTCAGCTCCTCAAGCTTTTGAAAAGATGCTGGGTAATCATGTGAAACATACAGTGGTGCTTGAAAATTTGCGAACCCTTTAGAATTTTCTATATTTCTACCTAAAACATCAACAGATTTTCACACATGTCCTAAATGTAGATGAAGAGAACCCAGGTAAACAATTGAGACAAAAATGTTACACTTGGTCATTTATGTATTGAGGAAAATGATCCAATATTACAGAGTGAGTAGCAAAAGTATTTGAACCTCTAGGATTAGCAGTTAATTTAAAGGTGAAATTAGTGTCAGGTGATTTCAATCAATGGGATGACAATCAGGTGTGAGTGGGCACCCTGTTTTATTTAAAGAACAAGGATCTATCAAAGTCTGCTCTTCACAACACGTTTGTGGAAGTGTATCATGGTACGAACAAAGGAGGTTTCTGAGGACCTCAGAAAAAGAGTTGTTGATGTTCATCAGGCTGGAAAAGGTTACAAAACCATCTCTAAAGAGTTTGGACTCCACCAATCCACAGTCAGACAGATTGTGTACAAATGGAAGAAATTCAAGACCATTGTTACCCTCCCCAGGAGTGGTCGACCAACAAAGATCACTCAAAAGGCGTGTCATAGTTGGCGAGATCACAAAGGACCCCAGGGTAACTTCTTACCAACGGAAGGCCTCTCTCACATTGGCTAATGTTAATGTTCATGAGTCCACCATCAGAAGAACACTGAACAACAATGGTGTGCATGGAAGTGTTGCAAGGAGAAAGCCACTGGTCTCCAAAAAGAACATTGCTGCTCGTCTACAGTTTGCTAAAGATCATGTGGACGAGCCAAAAGGCTATTGGAAGAATGTTTTGTGGATGGATGAGACCAAAATAGAACTGTTTGGTTTAAAAGAAAAGCGTTATGTTTGGAGAAAGGAAAACACTGCATTCCAGCATCAGAACCTTATCACATCTGTGAAACATGTTGGCGGTAGTGTCATGGTTTGGGCCTGTTTTGCTGCATCTGGGCCAGCACGTCTTGCTATAATTGATGAAACAATGCATTCTGATTTAAATCAGATAATTCTAAAGGAAAATGTCAGGACATCTGTCCATGAACTGATTCTCAAGAAAAAGTGGGTCATGCAGCAAGACAACGACCCTAAGCACACAAGTTGTTCTACCAAAGAATGGTCAAAGAAGAATAAAGTTCATGTTTTGGAATGGCCAAGTCAATTTCCTGACTTTAATCCAATCGAAATGTTGTGGAAGGACCTGAAGCGAGCAGTTAATGTGAGGAAACCCACCAACAGTTGAAGCTGTTCTGTACGGAGGAATTGGCTAAAATTCCTCCATGTTGGTGTGCAGGACTGATCAACAGTTACAGGAAACGTTTAGTTGCAGTTATTGCTGCACAGAGGGGTCACACCAGATACTGAAAGTAAGGGTTCACATACTTTTGCCACTCACTAATATGTAATATTGGATAATTTTCCTCAATAAATAAATGACCAAGTATAATATTTTTGTCTCAATTGTTTAACTGGATTCTCTTTATCTACTTTTAGGACTTGTGTGAACATCTGATGATGTTTTAGGTCATATTTATGCAGAAATATAGAAAATTCTAAAGGGTTCACAAACTTTCAATCACCACTGTAGTGCCTAGAGTTGCCACCGTCAGTGGGAACAAATAAGGAACACCCAATTGCCATTTACTTACAAACCCTCCAACTGTGACATCACCCCACCCAACTACAAAATTATTTAATTACTGTATAGTATAAACATATTATTTTCAAGGATTCATTGATTTGATATTATCAGCATGATAAACTTCCAGTGAATTGGTAAGGCATTCTACCTAATTATTTTAATAATTACTTTTCTAGCCTATTGGTTAATAATATTCAGGAAATGATTTAACATTCAATCAGATATCTAACTAGAATATCACATCATAAAACATTACCTAAACAGCAACAACAAACCTTATCTGCCCTATGGGAAATCTGAGGTAAAATGAAAATGAGTGATTCCACTGTTCTGCTCTTTTTTCAGACCGGACATGATTCACCAGTTGCAAGCTGGTTCAGGTCAGACTGTCCACCATGAGCAACCAAAAAACTCCACAACAAACTGCACAGTTTGCCCTATATTTGTTACCAGAGACAGGACTGACCCACAGGTATCCAGTCTCTCTTTCAAATTTATACTTCAACAGCCTTTTTTCAGGTGGCCTTGTGTCGGAGGACATTTTGAAAGTCCCCGCAACAAATGAGCCTCCGTAGCTAGGGCAACCATGACATTGGCATACTATCGAATTCAGAGCTAGTCTGTCTTCGTCCTTGTCTACTGATATTGAGCTTCACCACTTGCTTCTTGTGACACTGGTTAGTTTTTTTCACTATTATGTTATTCTCACCACATGACCATGACCATGATGAAATATGTATGACACAATATGTATGAAAATATGGGACTAATCATGTCTTGTATTGATTCAATAAGGGTAGATGCCATATTATAGGGGATGGGAGTGCCTGTAATGAATTTGTGTGGTGTGTCTTGTAGTTCTGTTCAGCAATCCAGGATAAAACCAAAAGTTTTATTTGTTTCTTACTGACCAATACTGCCATGAATGTATTGGAGCATTTTGATATATATATTAGAATGTGGCATCATGTACTGTTTTGAGAAATTCTAGCCTGTTTGACATTGCCAGACAGGTTCTATTTAAGTGATGTTTGGAGTCAACAATAATGCCTAGGTGTGAGTACTGAAATTGAATTCAATATTCAGTTAAATTTGATTAACTGTTTGATTTAGTAGCTAAGGGGTAAATACCTTTTTTCACATAGAAAGGGCTGAACAGCATTTTCCTGCAATAAATAAATCATAAGTTATAAGCAGTGTTTACTTTGATTATATGTCTGACATTACTAATAAGTAGTGATCTGAAACATTCAAGAGTTATAAGTAAGCAAAAATAGAAGGGGCAAATACTTTTTTACTTTACTGTAGGTGTCAGAACCTAGTTACAATGACCAGGAAAAGCTGAGTTAAAATGAAGGAGGGAATTAATAGATAAGTTATTAGAACTATTTTATTTGTTACTGGTTTTAGCCTTTACAATGCCTTATGTACATCTGGCATCAGCATCTGGTGTATCATTTGGCTTTGGGATAGATCATCTATGTAACGCGAGCGGGTGGAACGTAGGAGACACACGCAGGCTGAGGATTCAAGGTAATGCCGTTTTATTAACAATATCAGGTTTGTAGAGGTGGATAACGCACTAGGAGCTAGACCAGGTAGGAAACCTTGTGGCGTAGCGCCGTTCTGAGGACTGCAGATCGTATATGACGGGACTGGTAACAAGGCACAGGTGGCTTAATCAGTAGGCCGGGGACGCGGAACGCTGGAGCATGCGAGCGTGGGGGGCCGAGCTGGTCATGGGCGTGACAGTACCCGAAAAGACCAGCGCAGACGGGGGCCCGAGAGGAGCCGGAGGACGGGGGGCCCGAGACGGGTCTGCGAGGACGGCCGCGAGGCCTGGGGGCCGGGCGGTCGGGGTGGTCAGCATGGAACTCCTGAACGAGGAGGGGATCCAGGACGTCCTTTGCGTCTACCCAGCAGCACTCCTCCGGGCCATAGCCCTCCCAATCAACCAAGTACTGGATGCGCGCAGCCCGCCGACGAGAGTCCAGGAGGCGGCGGACCGTGAAGGTGGAGGAGTCCCTCGGTCCGGACGGCGGGGGCTGACCCGCCAGGGACGCGTCAGCCAGCGGCTCAGGGATCCACGGCTTGAGGAGAACACGTGGAACGTCGGGCAGATTCTGAGGTGAGAGGGCAAGACAAGGCGATAAGTGACTGCATTAATCCGTTTAATTATCTTGTAAGGACCCGAAAAGCAAGGAGCAAACTGGGTACTTCCCTGAGTGCGATGAAGATCCCGCGTCGAGAGCCACACCCGATCCCCTGGATGGAAGACTGGAGCAGGAAGCCGGCGCCGATCCACGTGCCTTTGGTAGTGTCGGATGGCTCGGTCGATGGGCTGGTGTCCTTGGCTCCATACCTCCTCACTACGGTGAAACCAGGCATCAATGGCTGGGGCGTCAGAAGCGGTGAAGTCCCACGGGACGAAGGGTGGTTGGAATCCCAGGAGTGAGCCCGGAGGCAGAGTGGCGGAGGGAGTTCTGGGCTATCTCCGCCCAGGGGAGAAACTGGCTCCAGTCGGAGGGATTATGTGAACAGTATGCGCACAGGAATTTCTTCAGCTCCTGGTTGATGCGCTCGCATTGGCCATTTGTCTCCGGGTGATACCCAGACGAGAGACTCACCGATGCACCCAACTTCTCCATGAACGCTCGCCAGACCACGGAGGTGAATTGCGGGCCCCGGTCAGAAAGGACGTCCTCCAGGATGCCGAAGAAGCGAAAGACGGAGTTGAAGAGGCATTCCGGTGTCTGGAGAGTGGATGGGACCTTGCTCAGTGGGACAAAGCGCACAGCCTTGGAGAAGCGATCAACCACGGAGAGGACAGTGGTGTATCCGTCGGAAAGCGGGAGGTCTGTAACAAAGTCGATGGCTATGTGCGACCAGGGTCGTTGAGGCACCAGCAGGGGATGAAGCTGACCTGACGGAAGGGTGCACAGGGTCTTGCTTTGCATGCAGACACTGCAGGAGGCCACAAAACGGTGGATGACTTTGCGCATGTTGCTCCACCAGTATCGTGCAGCAAGGAGTTGGTGAGTGCGTGTTTCACCGGGATGGCCAGAGCATAGAGAGACATGGGCCCAGGTGATGAGACGGTCACAAAGATCGGGTGGAACAAACTTCTTGCCACTCGGACACTCCGCGGGAATGCGTGATCGGGAGAGACTGACGTCCAGATCACGTTCAAAGTCCCATTGGACCACGCCGAGAACGCATGAGGCTGGGAGAATGGGTTCGGGGGCCTCTGAAACAGCCGAGGTGGGGTCGAGGCTACGAGAAAGCGCATTGGCTTTGGCATTCTTGGATCCGGGCTGATAGGTGATGGAGAAGGAAAAACGCGTGAAGAAGAGAGACCAGCGGGCTTGGCGGGCATTCAGGCGTTTGGCAGATCGCAGGTATTCCAGATTCTTGTGGTCGGTTAGAACAGAAAAAGGATGCTTGGAGCCCTCAAGCCAGTGCCTCCATTCTTCTAGGGCCAGCTTGATAGCCAGCAGTTCGCGGTCCCCAACGTCATAATTGCGTTCGGCAGGAGAGAGCTTGTGCGAATAGAACGTGATGGGATGGAGCTTCGGAGGGTTACTAAGGCGTTGTGACAGGACAGCCCCGACGCCTGCTGACGACGTGTCAACCTCCAGAACGAACGGGCGGTCCGGATCAGGGTGGCCCAGCACTGGAGCTTGGGTGAAGGCGGTTTTGAGGGTGATGAATGCCTGCTCGGCCTCCGGGGTCCAACGGAGGGCACTGGGGTTTCCCCGCAGTAGTGACGTGAGGGGGGCCGCTAGCAGGCTGAAATCCCGAATAAAGTGCCTGTAAAAGTTTGCAAAGCCCAGGAAGCGCTGGAGGTCTTTGATTGATTCGGGCGAGGGCCATGAAAGAACTGCTGAGACTTTTGAATCGTCCATAGCCACTCCGGAGGGGAAGATAACGTAACCCAGGTAACGGACAGACTGTGTGTGGAACTCGCACTTCTCTGCTTTTGCCCTGAGGTGGTGGGAGTGAAGCCGCTCCAGGACCAGGCGAACATGGGAGGTGTGAGTGGCGAAGTCTGATGAGAAGACCAAGATGTCATCTAGGTACACTAGCACAAACCGTCCCAACATCTCCCGGAGCACATCATTCCCAAATACTTGGAAGACCGAGGGTGCGTTGGCCAGCCCGAATGGCATAACCAGATATTCATAGTGGCCTGAGCAGGTGCTGAACGCCGTCTTCCATTCGTCCCCCTCTCTTACGCGGACCAGGTTGTACGCATTCCAGAGGTCCAACTTAGTTAACCACTGAGCCTTGCGGAGCAGTTCGAGCGCCGCTGGCACCAGAGGGAGCGGGTAAGCATATTTGCGAGTGATGAGGTTGAACTGGCGGTAGTCAATGGTGGGACGCAGCCCCACGTCCTTCTTGGGGATGAAGAAAAACCCTGCTGAAACTGGCAAAGTGGACGGACGGATGAAGCCCAGGTCCAGATACTCCGCAATGTAGTCCTGCATGGCTTTTTCTTCGGTAGGCGAGAGAGGGTACAGGCGGGCTTTCGGCAGAGGCGCGTTGGGTAGGAGCTCTATGGCACAGTCATACGGTCGGTGAGGGGGGAGACGCGCCGGGGTGCCTTCGTCAAAAACAGGTGCCAAATCCAGATACTCACGAGGCACGTTGTGGGGAAGAGGCGGAGGGTCAGAAACCGGGAGTGAGCTGACTTGGACGGCCGGATGGCGTAGGCAGTGAAGCTGACATTCAGGAGACCAGCGGAGGATTTCACGGGTGGACCAAGAGATGAGGGGGTCGTGAAGACGAAGCCAAGGAAGGCAGAGGATGATTTGGTGAGCCAGAGAGGCCACAGGAAACAGTTTGATGGATTCCTCGTGGGTGGCGCTGGTGAGGAGACGCAGTGGGACAGTGATGCGGGTGAGAAGACCAGAGCCCAACGGTTGGCCGTCCACCGTGGTGATCCGCCGGCCCACGGGGAGAGGAGTGCAGGGGATCCTCCATTTGGTGACAAGATGATCGGCGATGAAATTCCCCTGTGTGCCGGAGTCAATCATGGCTGTGAGGGAGATCTCGGCATCAGCAACACGCAAACGGACAGGTAACGTAAAGGAGGGAACAATCATGGTCGGACTCACCCGGGGTGCACGTGCCGTGGGTCTGGCACGCTCAGCAGAGGACCCGTGAGAGGGGACGAGGTCACAGCTGGGGCGGCGCTCCGCAGAGGAAAGGCGTGCGTCCGCGACCTCCATATCCTCCAAGGGTAGCGAGGACTCCCGGATGGCGTGAAGAGGAGGAGGGCGTGGAGCTGCCGAAGGCCTGGTCTCTAGGAGTTGATCTAGGCGGATGGCAAGGGTGATGAGGTCTTCCAGGGCGAGGTCGAGGTCGCGACCCACCAATTCCCTCCGAAGGCTGGGACATAAGCCCTGGTGAAATGCGGAGAGGAGTGCTGGCGAGTTCCATCTGCTCTGTGCCGCTAACGTGCGGAATTGGAGAGTATATTCAGCAGCCGAGCGACGACCCTGGCGTAGATGCAGCAGCAGTTCGCCCGCCGAGCGGCCCTCGCGGGGATGCTGGAAAACAGAGCGAAGTGACGCCCGAAAGCGGTCATAGTCCCTCACCTCAGTCCCTTGCTGGAACCAGACAGCGGTGGCCCAGTCCAGGGCACGGTGAGACAGAAGGGAGATTACCAGAGTTATACGGGCCGCATCAGAGTCAGGCGGTGAGTGAGTAAAGTACAGTTCGCATTGCAGCAAGAAACCCTCGCATCGGTCCAGGTCACCATCGTACTTATCCGGTAGGGCGACTTTGTAGGACGAAGGCGAGGCACGAGGAGGGCTGGAAGGAAGCGGAACCACTGCAGGCTGCACCGCGGGAGCTGGGGGAAGCATTAGCTGAGACACCCGCTGGGTCAACTCGCCAACTGCGCCGTTCTGAGGACTGCAGGCCGTATATGACGGGGCTGGTAACGAGGCACAGGTGGCTTAATCAGTAGGCCGGGGACGCGGAATGCTGGAGCATGCGAGCGTGGGGGGCCGAGCTGGTCGTGGGCAATCTACCCTAGTATAATGAATACAGACTTGGGCTTCAGTGGGAAATTCTCACACTAGTTAAATAGAGGCCACTGAGTTTTTTCACAAATGCTCTAACAGACCTGGTTCAGCTCAACTTAAAAAAAATGCTTATGAATGTAGCGTTAATAGCTGGATCGATAGTCATTCAAAGTCTGGCTACCCTCTATCTACAACCCCCCCCCACAAAGTCACAAATATTACCACACTTCGGAATGCCAAGGGGCCACCATCTGGACAGACTCTCCACATTGAGTAATGGCCACACCAACCCCAGTCTCTTTCTCAAACCAACAAAAATTTGAAGATCTGGCTTAACGGCCAGATAACCCCTGCATCTCGCAATCATAAAGTCAGTGTGTTAGTCTTAAAAGGGGTTTCTGACATTCCAGACCACAGACTTCCCCAATTCTCTCTAACTGTTGCAGAAAAATAACAATGCTTTCCCCTACAGCTCACTTTTGCAAACCTTATCAAGAACAGGAAGAAGCTGTGAAGGACAGCCCTGGAATTTACGACACAGGGACTTCAGCCTTTCTTTTAAAGACATATTTTTAATAGTAGTATTAACATTTGTTGGAAACAGATTATCTTTGCATGGACCACTCAATTAGAAAACACATGAGAACTGCTTCATGATAAGTCCAAACACACACCCATACGTACTTAGCTATCTCATACAAGAAATTTGATCAGGGATATTCTTCATAACCCTATATATAATCATATATATGCATGTCACTGTTTTCTCATGTACTTTCATATCCTTTTGCTTAATGTTTTAGTATAGTGACCGTTTCATACTTAATATGGTCCAGTTTGTGTTATACTTAGGAATAGTAGCATGTATTCTCTACAGGGCCTCTTTATCGATCACTCGGGTTTAATACTTGTTCACACTTATAAAAGACCAGAAATGTAAGTTGTTATTCAGAATGTATTGTATCCTACACTTGGTATTGATCGTATCATTATTTGTTTAAGGAATAGCAAATGTATGTGCTGTATTTTAGAACGCCTTAATGACGTGTTAGTTTATAAATTCAAGGTGCTTTTGACAATCTGAACCTTACACCCGAAATCCCGCAACTAAACTTGTAACTTTGAGGATTTGTGTTCTTATGTGATACTTTTAGACATCCTAGATATGTAAAATTATATTAATCCAAAGTTATAACTTCTGTAGCAACACATAGTGAAATTGGAGGACTTGCCCCACGAGAGGAGGGACACGATAAGAGTCAACTTCTCTTTGGCTAAACCCAGAGCAAACCCCTTTTGCCCCGCCTCTGATCGATTACGTCAAAAGCATACAAAACTTGCCGCGGGCTAGCAGCGTCGGCAGTACTTTTTAGTTTTTTTTTAAAGTCTTTTCTTTGTCTTTTTAAAGTTCTTAGTTCTTGATGTCTTTGTTCTTAAGTTCGTTTTGAGTCTCGTTCCTTTGTCTAAGTTTCCTTTCCTTTGTTTTAGACTTCTTTATGTTTCATTTTACATATAACTTTTTCTTTGACCAGCAGTCTTAGTAGTTCGGTAGTGCCGAATTAGAAATTAAGCCGACGAAAGAAGTGAAAGACCAACTATCAAAGATCTTCAAGTTTGACCACTTCATATATCTTAGTTTTCCAAGTCTTTTTGAAGCACGTGGTGCAAGAACGCGTCAACTCCACCTTTTACCTGTGGCCACGGTAAATATCTGATTTGTGCGCGAATGCAATATTCGAGGACCATGAAATGCCCGCAGCCTAAACTGGGAAGTACGCCTAATACCGGGTCAACTGAAGACACAGCCCGGGAAAACATCTGTGGTTACGCAACGGCTATCTGCCCAAGAGCCTATGCCATCAAGAGGCCTTTCCGAGCGGTGGTGTGCCTCGGAACGTCACTGCTCCCCAAAATCGTGCCTTGTTTGGACGAGCCGGGCCAGGGTTAAGTGCCCCGAACCACTCGAGTGATTTTCCAGGCGAGTACCGTTTATGGCTTTTTCCTGGGTCCCCGATTCTCGAACCTTACGTTTAATTTTAAACTACGTTTCAACGTAGACCTATCCACGTCTAAGTATTGTTAAGTTCACCATAATTTGTGTTACTAGTAACTCACTGCATCTTAACAAACTAGTTCATAACATTGCACCTGGGTAATTACTACACGATTGATAAGTTGCACATAGAATCATCTTGTTTTCTGATCTTAAACTGTAATATACATGTTCGCCATCATTTCGTGATCTTAACTCTGTGATATACATGCCATGACTTCAGATTGTCAGTTGGTATTGCCTTGTTTGTAGTTAATAAACTTGTTATAACCTTTTGAATTTACCGCTTAGTGTGAGAGAGTTTCATTCAAACAAAGGTCGAGAAAAATAACTTTAAATTCACTATTCAGACCTAGACTGAAGTCGCCATATCGACTTCCTGATTAATTTCGCTTTTTCCCTTTTTAACTGGTTTTCCGGGTCCACCAGTCCCAAATGATCCGGTGGTGCCCCGTTTGTTCATTAAAATTAATCAATTTAAAGTGTAGTCGTATTACGCTACATGAATATGTTCCAATATATACATGCTATAGACAACTGTATAGACATGATGTATAAATATAGCTGCAGAATGAATAGTTTGCAATATGACAGAACTTATGGGGACTAGAGTATTATTTGAGTTGGAAATGCATTTATTTCACAAGAAAAAAAATCATTGTGTATTGACCTTTATTAAACATTCAAATTTTAAATACATAAATACAGATACCTGATAAAACACTGAGCAAACAAGCTGAACTCTGAAAGCTGATAAAACTGATCTGAAATAGTTGCAAAAAAGAAAATGTAGACACTGAATTTGTACATTATTAATAAATATATATATAATAAATATATATTCACACCTGTATGCCACATTGTGAGTCACAAGGCCTACATGAACATTATTAAAGAGTGGTCAAGTTTTGTGTTTCGTCTGTTTTGAAATGCTCTCCTCGTCAATGGCCTAAACAGGTTGTGTATCTTCAATGTCTTAATGCAGCGGGATAATGTCAAAGCACATCCTCTTCTAGTCATTATTGGTTAGGAGCCAGCAGGAAGTGCGAGACATGCTCGGTTTGCCCAAGCCGAGTTTACACAATAGAAATGGGAGCCAGAAATTCTCAGGTCTTATAAAAAATAAGCACATACATGGTATGCCATGTCCTCAGTTTTGTGTAAAATTTCCTTAAGTTGCAATGACTGCTTCCCTTTAACTTGAGGTCCAATCAGCTTGATGAACATTTGTGTCATACAACACCCCTCTAACCCTGAAACTCACATCACATTCCAACATGCCTGGCATCTTTAGAAAGTAGTTTGTTTACTGTTCACTGTAGCTTTTGTTTGATATTGATGAGTCATGTAGAAACATATAGTAACTTAAATATATCCCTTCCCTTCAGATGAGTCTCCCCTGATTCTGCTTGGTGACTTCAATCTCACATCTGACAAGCTCCAGTCTTCCACTCTCCTTCCTCTCCTGTCATCTTTCAACCTGTCCTTTAATTACAGTCCTCCAACACACAAGGGAGGCAATATTCTCAACCTTGTGTTCTGCCGACCCTCCCCACCCACCGAGACCAATGTAACTCCACTTCACCTCTCAGACCACCACTTTGTTTCCTTCTCTCTTGTTGTCCCTTTGCTTCGTGTACCCAACCCTTTATATATTTCAAGAACTCATCACAACCTCCACTACCTCTCTCCTGCCTCGCTGTCTTCTAGTGTTCTATCTACTTTACTACATCTAGATTCTTTTTTCTGCTTTTCCACTGGAATCTGCCACCAGTGCATTTATCTCTTCTCTCTCTTCATTTATTGACCTGTTATGCTATCTCTTCTCTTGAAGAGAGCTCAGATCTGCTGAGAGAAAATGGAAGAAGTCCAAGCTTGATGCAGATCTGTAGCACTATCACACTCTCCTGTACACATTCTCATAAGGTGTGACAGCCACCAAGACAGCCTTCTACAGAAGAAAGCTAGAAGAATCAGCTGCAGATCCACACAAACTCCACACAGCCTTCTCATCACTCCTCAGCCCACCACCTCCTGCTCAGTCATCCTTAACTGCTGAAGACTTTGCACCTTCTTTGAAGAAAAGATAAACAAGATTTGCCAGTATTCCCAGTGCAAATGTGTAACCACTCAACACCCTAACCATTTTTTCTCCTCCTTCCACAGATGATGTACAGATACTTCAACTTCTCTCATCCAGCAACCATACCCACATGTTAACTAGATCCCATCCCATCACCAGCGCTACAAAAGATTGCTCAAGAAACTTCCTCCCTTCATCTAATCCATCATCAACAACTCCCTGACAACTGGTCATGTTCCTTCTGCCTTCAAGAGTGCAAGAGTGATTTCTATCTTGAAGAAACCTACACTTGATGTCTCAGACCTGTATCACTTCTTTCCTTCCTCTCAAAAATACTTGAACATGCTGTCTATAACCAGTTTTCACCCTTTCTCATACAGAATGACCTACACGATCATAACCAATGTGGCTTCAAAGCAGCTCACTACACAGAAACTGCACTGGTGGCTGTTTCTGAGAAACTTCATGCTGCTAGAGCATCTAGACTTTCATTGGTTTATGATCCTTCTTGACCTCTTGGCTGCCTTTGACACAGAGTTCCAAAAGGCTCAGTTCTGGGAACTCTTCTTTTCTCTGTCTACACCCGTTCTCTTGGTGAAGTCATAACCTCACATGGCTTCTCCTATTACTGGTATGCTGATGATACTCGGCTCATTCTCTCTTTTCCTCCAACAGATGTCCAGGTCTCCACACATATCTCAGTATGTTTGGAGAGCATCTCATCATGAATGTGAGGTCATCATTTGAAGCTAAACCACAGCAAAATGGAACTGCTCTACATTCCTGCAGATGGGTCCCCTTATCAAGACCTTGCCATCTCCCAAGTGAACTCCTCCTCCAGCACACCTTCTGAGAATGCACCTTCTGAGTTATCTTTGATAACCAGCTAAGCTTCTCTGCTCCTATTGGCAAACTTACCCTGTCATGCAGGTACCTTCTCTACAACATCAGGAGAATTCAACGCTTCCTCTCCAGGGAAGCCACCCAGATGCTTGTCCAGTTTCTTGTTGTATCAAAACTAGATTACTGCAGTGCTCTTCTGACTGGTCTTATGTACAATCATACCCCTGCAACTGATTCAGAATGCAGCGGCTCGTCTTGTTTTCACTCTACCCAAGTTTTCTCATGCCACCCCACTACTGCGTTCACTTCACTGGCTCCCTGTAGCTGCCTGATTTAGATTCAAAACCCTGATGCTCGCCTACAAATCCAGAAATGGAATTAAACCACACTGTGTACCTCGTACCATCCGAGACACAAGCTTTGCTCGACTGTATTCTCCATGTAAGATTAAAGGAAGACAATCATCAAGATTCTTCTCCATCCTGGCACCCAGCTGGTGGAATGAACTTCCACTGGATGGCCGAATGGCCGAGTCTTCAAGAAGCAACTAAAGACTCAACTCTTCACCCAGCACTTAAGTGAAGACTAAAATTCCTTGTGTTTTGTTTTTTTATCTACACCAGATACTAGCAAGTTGTAGTTGGATTATGTTATTGAGTTATTGCGTACTTGTACTAATATGAGGTTTTTCTACTAGGAAAAATACAAAGCACAACACAGTTGCTCTGGATAAGGGCATCTTCTAAATGTTGTAAATGTAAATATATGACATATGAACATTATCTCATTTGGCTTTTTTGGCACTTAAGTATTGTATAAATATTTCACACCCATGTACAAAAAAAAGGAAAATATGCTTTAGTAAAGGCCATGCTACATTTTTTGAGCTTCGGTATGTGTCCACTGTAGCTTTAGATTCCTGTTCTTGGTTTACAGCAGTGGAACCCTGATGTAGCCCATGTGCCTCAAGGTTTGATGCATTTTGCATTCAATAAGGTGATGCTTTTCTGATAACCAGTGTTGCCTTTCCCGTGACACAGGTTTGACCATTTTACTCTTTTCAATCAACCAGGTTGTTTCTCCCTTCAGAATTGCCCACTCTGGATATTTTATTTTTCACTCTATTTTGTAAGACGGCGAGACTCTATGTCCTTCTATTGTTGTGCATCTTCTAGGAGGTCAGCAGTTAATGAAATACTCAAACCACTCTGTCTGTTTTTGGCTGATTCAGATTTGACTTGGATATTGGTATTCAGAGATTCAGGATTGGTCTTATTTTTGTCTTATTGGTCCACAGTTTTGTCTTACTTTATTCATTCAGAACAGTGTTTTGCTTTATGACTGAGAGATTACAATATGCATATAATATGCTTTAAAACAATATAAAAGCATAATTTGCAAAAAATGGCAGGGTGATGGTGTGTTCCTGGATAACACAGCTCACCTCTCATCAGGAGACGGTAACAAATCACATGGACTGAGAGGTGAGTCTGGTTTTCCTAAATTCTAATTTTAATACACTTCACTTCTGGATTGGATAGATTCCACTGTGAATTTGTCTTTAAGAAACAAATAGTAAACAGTGGTATACAGTTTACAGCATATGTCTTTGCATATGTCAGCATTTCCAGTAAATGTATGTAAAAAATGAAGCCATGCACAGGGTAATCTTATATTGTAGATTAACATTACACCTTGATATCTTCTGCATGTGGGAATACACTCACTGACAAGAAAAAATAAAGCACCCAGATAGAAATGTCAGATTGGTGCAGAACTCGGCATGCTGTTATGTTGCAGGCAGATATGTAAATGATTAAAGGTGTGGTCTGATTAGACACTGGGTCTGGCCACAAGAGGACATAAAATCGCTTCCCCGGCTGTCTATAAAAAGGCTCTCAAAGGCTACTTTTGGGCAGAGTACCTCATGGTGAGAGATTGTTGACTGCTACACAAGACTCTATGACACATTTGCCCACAGCTGAGCCTGTAGATCCCCCACACTCATAGTTTGCCGAAGCTGGTGTCCTAGATGGTCCCATAAAAGCTCGATTGGCGATAAATCTGGCCAGGCCAAGGAAGTGTCGCAATCTGTTGGAGACAATCCTGGGAAACCCTTGTTATGCTTGGGCAAGCATTATCCTGCTGAAAACATGCCAGTTTGGAAACCCTGCCATGAGAGGCAGCACATGGCTGCAAGATGACATCCACATATTGCTGAGTTGTTAGTGTCCCTCGTATCTGTACTAGGGGTGACTGACTGTCATATACAATGGCTCCCCAGATCATCACACAAGCAGTTGGGGCAGTTTGTCACTCCACAGCAATGGCAGGATTGAAGTGCTCACCACGAGCCCTCCATAATCAGATCTGGCTGTTGTTGTATCCCATACAGAATTTGGATTCCATAGCAGTCTAGGCTTCTCATTCACTACACAACTGCAAATGAAGGTGACGGTGGCTGGCTGTCAAAGGCAGGGCACCATTTAATGGGTGCCATGAAAATAAATTTCCTGCTGCTAAGTGCTTGGAATTGGTCCGGGCAGAAACAGGTGTGTGTAGTGAAGGTGAAACTGTGGGAGCTGCTGTTGCTGGTCGGTGGATCAAATGATCCTGTCTACTGGTCGTCTATCTGGGCCATCCAGAGCCTGTTTGCCGTGTATGCGTGCCCTCACAGAACCACTGCTCTAACACGTCCTAACAGCTAGGTCAGTATGGTTCATAAAATGATCATCCTGCTTTTCTCAGTCCAATTAATTGCCTCCTCTTAAAGTCTGTCAACTGAGCGAAAGCTCTTGGAGGGCATCATAGAGGCATATCTAGCAGTCATCGCTACCCAAAAGTAGCCCCTGAGAGCCTTTTTAAGGACACTGGAGGAAGTGCTTTTATGCAATCTCATGGCCAGACCCAGTGTCTAATCAGACCACACCTGTAAGCATTTACATATCTGCCTGCGTCATAACTGCATGTTGAGTTTTGCAGCAATCTGACATTTCTATCTGGATACTTTATTTTGCTTTGCCAATGAGTGTAAATTGTACATATATAACAGTGGCAGTTGGTGATTTTCAAAATAGAGGAAACACATATGTTCACATATGATAACTCCATTTTACTGGCTAACTATAAGCATAATTGTAGCATAGGGATTCTTATTTAGATCCAGTGGATCTGCAGTTGGTTATGTTGCATAGCGCAGTGTCACTTTACATAACACATTATTGTATCATTGTAAATAATGCAAATAAAGACAATGGTGTCAATTTACTGAAATTTCAGAAATAAGTTATTTACTTTGGAAAGCCTACATATCATCATTCAAGAGAAGCTGTACTTCCGGGTGGGATAATAGAAAGAGCGATGTCCAATTTTTTTTGCTGTGAAAAAGATTCCTGCCCACTCTACATTCACTGCCAGTCAAACCCATGCACCCAGATGTACCTTAATGATGTGTTTTGTGAAATGACGGTAATCTTTCATCCCATTCAAAGCAGTAAACTACACAAACACCATGGAGACGCATGAGCATCAGGGAGTGTTAAGTGTGTATCTGCCTTTCAATTGCTAATTTTGAATGCTGCACTAGGTTTAAGATGGGTTCCCCTCAAGGTTTCAACATTGTTGGTTCCAAAAGGACTTTTTCCTTGTCTCTGTCACCTGTGGTTTAATAATTTGGGATCTACACTCGGCTTTTCTAAGCTGCATTAAGACAATATCTGTTGTAAAACTTGCTGTACAAATAAATGTAACTTGACCTTAAGTTCCACTATTCTGTCAGTATGATCGCATGACTATCCCTGCTGATGCATTATAGGGAAGGAAGTGTGACTAGAGCATCCTGCTTATGCATGTGTCCCCAAATGTCACAGCTTGACTTTAAATCTGCTTGGGGGAAAAAAAGAAAAGCATAACGTGAAATATTGAATATTTTATACAAGGTCTGGTTGGGAGGAAGTGATTTTTCATTGTCTGCTTGGACGTTTTTTCGGCTGTTGTAGATGCCAATTCCCATCTCTCTTGCAAAAAATCTCCATAAATTGTAAAAAGGAGGAATAATAGCAAAAAAGAGACAACTCTCAGAACATCAAATATTCTCCTCCAGTGAATTGAAAGCTATCTTTTGTTTGTTGCCAGATAAAAAAATAAAAATAAAAATAAATAAATAAATAAATAAATAAATACATATATTAGCATGCATATGGAAATTAATTAAAATTGGTATTTGAAATAATTTATTTTAATTAAAATTTCAGTTTCATGTTCAGATGGGATAATTGTTGGGATAATTGACATTACTTTAGGATGTAGTAAGAGGACATTGACTGAGTCTCCCTAATCAATAACAGATCTTTAATATTTATTGTTAAAAATGGGTCATCTGTTTTAATCCATTTATAACAACAAAAAATGTTCTGCCTGTATTTATACATTACAACCTCAAAGTGAAAATATTATGAAAAATAGATAACATTAAAATTTAAATAGTAAAATTCCTGTTTTGGTTAAAATTGCTCAGGTACAACCTATCACACCCCAGGTTAACTGGCCCCCACTTAACATCAACTGAGGTGTTTTCGATTAGTTCAGCTGTTCCTTGAGAATTCTGGTACTAGTAATCAATGGTAAGGCAAAGTAATCACTATGGTTTGAGAAATGCTTTTGAAAGCGCCCTGGGATAAACTTGTGGAAGGAACAAGTTAGGGAAAGGTTTGAAGCTTTAGCTATTCCTCAGAGTAGTGTTCATGGCATTATTAAGAAGTGGAAAGTGTATGGCACCAACACCTTGACTAGATCAGACCATCCCTCCAAACTGGATGACTGAGCCATAAGGATATTGATCAAGGAAGCTACGAAAAGGGCAGTGGCAAGTCTATATGACTGAGACTGGTCAGTTTGTGCACGGGACAGCAATCTTGCATGCTTTACACAAAGTTGGCATGTATGGAACTGTGGTTAAACAGAAACATCTAAAAGTGCCACACAGTCTCATTTGCACTTCTGAAGTCATGTGTCCAAAATGTTTTATGTTTAGGCCAAGACTGATCATTTTGACCTTAAATTAAAGCACTATATTTGTTTAAATCCATCCACAGAACACCACTCAAAATACACCTACCTACTCTGAAAGATTACGCAAGATTATGCTGTGTGTATGAGTATGTTCTTCAGTAAGGACTGGGCAGTAAGTAAGCCCAAATTCTTGAGGCTCTCTACTAGACAGCTAGAGATGGGCAGGTGGTTCACCTTCCAGCATAACAAGGATTCTGTCAAACCAACATATAATCAATGAAGTTGTCTAAGGATAGGAAGGAGAATGAAGGTGAGGGGCTTCTGAAACTGAAATTCTGTGAGTGGACTTGAAAAGAGCAGCTCATTGCTCATTGAAACTTTACCAAACTTGAGTAATTCTATAAGGAAGACTGGGCAAATGCTCCAGTCTAAATCTGCAAAGCTGTTAGAGAATCATCTAAACAGACTGATGGCTGTAATTACAGCTGGTGGCTCTATTAAGTATTAAAACAGGGGACTGATTGTAACGTGGCGAGGAGTAAGGAGGCAAACGCAGGCCATGGGATGGTAAGGTAGGCTTTATTCGCTATGAAGAGCTTGTTAGAATCGCTAGGAAGCTTATGAGACTTGGTGTGAATACCTTGTCGTGAAGCGTGAGAGTGAGGGTGCGAGGTGGTTATATGTGTGTGTGTGGCAGTCCGGAATGAGAAACAGGTGCGAGTGATCAGTAAGTGGGCGAGGCAGAGCGAGGCAAGGTGCGTGCTGGTGGAGCAGTGCTGTAGGCGGGCGTGACAGTGCCCCCCTCGAAGGGCCCGTCAAGGCGGGAGCGCGGCGAGAGACGGGGAGTGAGGGCGCTTTGCGCGGGCGGCCCCGCGGTCTGGGCGCGGGCCGGTCGGGCCGGGAGGCGTGAAAGTCTTGGACGAGGAGGGGATCCAACACATCTTTTGCGTCGACCCAGCTGTTCTCCTCCGGGCCGTAGCCCTCCCACTCGACCAGGTATTGGAGGCGCGAAGCCCGCCGGCGGGAGTCCAGGAGACGACGGACCGTGTAGGCAGGGGCCTCCGGCGGCCCGGTGGCGGAGGCTGGTCTGAAGGAGAGGACTCCGCCAGCAGGCTGGGCACCCCAAGCTTTCAGGAGCGAGACATGAAAGACAGGAGAGACACGGAGATATGAGGGCATTTGCAGCCTGTAGGTTACGTCATTGAGCTTATGGGTGACAGTATAAGGCCCCAAGAAGCGCGGGGGTGAATGAAAAAAAGGGGGTACGGGTTCCCTGCTTGGCGTGGAGTCCCCGCGAGGAAAGGCCAGACGCGCGGTCCCCGGGGCTGGAAGTCGGAGCCAGGCGTCGACGATGGTCCGCGTTGTCGTTTGTATAGGCGGGATGGCTTTTTTCGATGCGGTGGTGTCAACCTGGCACCAAACGTCCTCACTGCGGCGGAACCACTGATCCACGGCCGGGGCATCAGAGGGTGTGGAGTCCCAGGGCACGAAGGGAGGCTGGTATCCCAGGAAGCACTGGAAGGGTGTGAGGCCGGTGGCTGAGTTGCCGAAGGGAGTTTTGCGCTGATTTCGGCCCATGGCAGATACTGCGACCAGTCGAGCGGGTTGTGGATGGCAATAGCAACGCAGGAGGAACTTCTTCAGCTCCTGGTTGGAGCGCTCGCACTGGCCGTTTGGTCTGCGGGTGGTAACCAGAGGGAGAGGCTGACGGTGGCACCCAGCTTTCTCCAGAAAGCGTGCCACACGGCGGAGGTGAATTGCGGACCCCGGTCTGTGAGGACGTCCTCCGGGATGCCGAAGTGACGGAAGACGTGGGTGAAGAGGAGTTCTGCTGTCTGGAGCGTGGTAGGTAGCTTGGGAAGAGGAATGAAGCGGACGGCGCGGGAGAAACGGTCAATCACTGAGAGGACGGCGGTGAATCCGCGGGAGGAAGGAAGGTCAGTGATGAAGTCCAGGGCGATGTGAGACCAGGGCCTTTGAGGCACGGGCAAGGGACGGAGCAGGCCTGCCGGAAGAGTGCGCGGGATCTTCGCTTGGGCACAGGTGCTACAGGAGGAGACGAAGCGGTGGACATCCCTGCGCATATTCTCCCACCAGAAGCGCGCGGAGAGCAGTTGGTGGGTACACGTCTCTCCAGGATGACCTGAGCAGAGAGAGAGGTGAGACCAGGCGAGGATGCGATCGCGGAGGTCCTGGGGCACGAACCTCTTGTCCGGTGGGCAGGAAGGAGGAGCGCGCATCCTGGAGAGCCTCTCCTCCAACTCTCGCTCGAACTCCCACTGTATGGGACAGGACAAAGGGGAGATCGGGATCAGGATGGCCGAGAACGGGAGCCCGGGTGAAGGCGGCCTTGAGCGCTTCGAAAGCCCGCTCGGCATCGGGGGACCAGCGGAGAGAGCGCGGCTTGCCTTGCAGAAGCGCGGTGAGGGGCGCCACCGTGCGGCTGAAGTCCCTGATGAAACGCCGGTAGAAGTTGGCAAAGCCCAGGAATCGCTGCAGCTGTCTGATGGATCCCGGTTTCGGCACTCCAGGACGGCTGACAGCTTGCCGGTGTCCATGGCGACTCCTGGGGGGAGATCACATAACCCAGGTAGGGGACTGACTGCGCATGGAATTCGCATTTCTCCGCTTTGACGCGAAGAATGGTGTGAGTGGAGGCGCTCGAGTACCTGGCGTACCTGGTTTGACGTGGGTGCTGAAATCCGGAGAGATACACGAGGATGTCGTCAAGGTAGACCACGACGAAGCTGCCTAGCATGTCCCTGAGGACGTCATTGATGAAGGACTGAAACACAGAGGGGGCGTTGGCCAGGCCGAAGGGCATCACCAGGTATTCGTAGTGCCCGGTGCTGGTGCTGAAGGCCGTTTTCCACTCATCGCCCTCCTTCACACGAACCAGATTGTAGGCGTTCCGTAGGCCGAGTTTTGTATACCATTGCGCCGCACGGAGGTGTTCCAGGGCCGAGGGCACCAGTGGGAGCGGATAGGCGTAGCTGCGTGTGATCCGGTTGAGGCCCCGATAGTCAATGCATGGCCTGAGGCCCCCGTCGCGTTTGGGCACGAAGAAGAAGCCCGCCGAGAGAGGAGAGGTGGAGGGTCGGATAAAGCCGAGGTTGAGGTATTCCGATATATAATCCGACATGGACTTCTCCTCGGCGGTAGTGAGCGGGTACAGGCGTGCTTTGGGCAAGGAGGTTCCTGGCAGGAGGTCGATCGCGCAGTCACAGGGACGGTGCGGAGGAAGAGCTGGGGGAGAGGCTGTGCCGAAGACTGGAGCCAAATCCGCGTACTGAGCAGGGACGTTAGAAGGGAGAGAATCCAGCTGGGTGAGCGGGAGCGAGTGCAGCTGCAAGGAGGGTTGGAGTATGCAGCGTTCCAGGCAACGGGGTGACCAGCGAGTAAGCTCAAGGGCAGACCAGGAGATGAGCGGGTCATGCTCACGGAGCCAGGGGAGTCCCAAGATGATGGGGTACGTAAGGGACCCAAGGGGATAAAACGTGATGGATTCCTGGTGAGTCGCCCCGGTGAGCAGGCAGAGGGGGGCTGTGACCCGAGTGAGAAAGCCCGAGCCGAGGGGGCGGCCGTCGGCCGAGGAGACACGGCGCCTGAGTGGAAGGTCGGTGCAGGGGATCTTCCATCGGGAGACGAGATGTTGGGCGATGAAGTTCCCTTGCGCGCCGGAGTCAATCAGTGCTGTAAGAGGGAGATCGGTGTGAGTGAATCGCATGACCACAGGAAGGGTAAATGACTCAAGCGAGGTTCGACTCACCCGGGGTGTGCGTGCTGGGATCCTGGCACGCGAAGTGGCAGGTTCGGCTGACGGAGCGAGGTCGCAGGCGGGACGCAGATGGCGGTCTGAGCCACAATAGCAGCACAAGCTCTGCTCGAAGCGGCGCCGGCGTTCCTCCGCGGGCAGGTGGGCGCGAGCGAGTTCCATGGGCTCGGGAGGAGGCGAGCACTCGCGAGGTGGAGAAGAAGCGGGCCGTGGAGCAGAGGCGGAGCGTGGGACGAGGAGCTGGTCCAGGCGGATGGTGAGGGAGATGAGTTCCTCCAGCGACAGGTCCAGGTCCCTGCCAGCCAGTTCTCTGCGGAGATCGGAGCGCAGGCCTTGGCGGAAAGCGGAGAGAAGGGCAGTGGTGTTCCACCCGCTCTGGGCCGCCAGGGTGCGGAACTGGAGAGCATATTCGGCGGCGGAGCGGCGACCCTGCCGTAGAGAGAAGAGAACCTCCCCAGAGGAGCGCCCCTCCCGGGGATGTTGGAAGACCGCACGGAAGGCTGTCAAGAAGCGGTCGTAAATCCTGGCCTCCTCGGCTTGTTGCGTCCAAACGGCCGTGGCCCAATCAAGGGCTCTACCGGTGAGGAGGGATATGATGAGGGCGATTCGGGCTTCGTCGGATTCGGGTGGCGAGCTGGTGAAGTATAGTTGACACTGCAGGAGGAAGCCTTCGCAGCGTTCCGGATTGCCGTCATACTTTTCCGGTAGAGCTATGCGGTAGGCCGCTGAGGGCTGACGAGGAGGGCTGGGAGGAAGAGGAACTGACGCCGCGGGCTGTACAGCGGAGGAAGACGAGAGCTGGGACACTCGCTGAGTCAGATCGCTGACGGAGGGTACCAGAGCGTTGAGCGATTGAGCGTTGAGGGATGGTAAGGTAGGCTTTATTCGCTATGAAGAGCTTGTTAGAATCGCTAGGAAGCTTATGAGACTTGGTGTGAATACCTTGTCGTGAAGCGTGAGAGTGAGGGTGTGAGGTGGTTATATGTGTGTGTGTGGCAGTCCGGAATGAGAAACAGGTGCGAGTGATCAGTAAGTGGGCGAGGCAGAGCGAGGCAAGGTGCGTGCTGGTGGAGCGGTGCTGGAGGCGGGCGTGACACTGATCATTTATTCAATGCTGTTTTTAGTTTTTTAAAATTCATGTTCAGAACGGTTGCTTTTTTGCTCATTACTTAAATGTTATAATGCAAAATGGGTAAATAAAGCTGGAAAAAGATATTTGTAAATGGGTTTTGATTTCAAGCTCAAAATAGTGGCTATTTCAAAAGAGTATGTTGTATGTATAAATGAGTGTTTTATGGGATGGGATATAACCTTCATATAGCAATACAGAATACAGTAAATAATAATTAGGACAACTGAGGAGTTCATCTCCCTCCAACTGGTCAGCTGCAGAGGTGACTCAGGATATCTGATGTCAGTGTGCCCAGTACAGCATACAGTATATTTCTCCCTATTGTCTGAACCTCTTCATTGGGATCATAAACCGTGCAGTTGCCTACATCTTGGGCCTGTTCCTTGGCACATCAGTCCACAAACTTTCAGATGCACAATAGTGCTCTTTTTTGGCCTGTCTTTCTGGCATCCTTGTCAGGCCTTGTTCTGCATCTGCCTTTCTACCCCATTACCAGAAATAAAAAAATAAATATTAAAGGATATATATATATTTATAGTATGTAGCAAATACTCCATGTGATACGTTTTCCATAAATGTGTTGTGTAAAGTTTTCAGAGGTTATTTGTAATTTTGGACATGGCTCCAATATGGTAGTGAGATAACTACATATAGGTGGAAATGTACCTTGGTAGTAACACTAATGTTTGTCTCCACATTCAATACAGTCAGTACATAGGGTTTGTTGGCAGGTCTGACAGAACAGAAAATCATAGAAGCCGTGTTCTGATGCGACCTGAGAGGCTGTTTACTAACATGTTAAGGTAGGATATATGTCCTGGCCTTATAACTACACATTATTTTACAGATAAAATAGGGGTAACCTCATCAGATTGGGAGTGCATGGTCTATAGCAATTACTTACATGACTGTATTGGCCTAAAATATCAAAGATTGGCTCATCTGGCAGTAACTACTTATTTCACCTCATCATGTAAAACTAAACCCAAAATGCGGAAATGTCTGAAAGTTGTAGTGATTTCAAATTGAAAGCACTCTGCCAGTACTAACAGTAATTGGAAACATGTACAAGTGAATTACCCATGAAGAACTCCACAGCATTTAAGATGTAGAGAAGACACAGTTAATAATGTTTGAATTACAAATGATTTGTTCTGTGTAAGAGTGTGTATAATGTGTCAAAGCCGAGACGTTAAAGTTAACCCACTAATCACGTGGTTTTTGAGCACGATGGGGGAAGTTTTTCTCATTTGTGTCGCCTATTCTTTCTCTGTCTACTTCAACTTGTGTCTCTCCAATTATCTTCTTTTAACTTTGTCTATCTGCTGCATTGTGTCTCTATAGAAAAAAGATCCATCTTTCTCTGCAGTCTCTACAGAGAAATTGTAATCAGGTACTGCAGAATGTCCTTCTGATTTTTCCTCAGTTCTCATCAACGTGACAATGACCAAGGTCCACCCCCCCAGCCCACACCTCATTCTCCCACTTGCTGTCATCTTTCCATGCCACTGGCAGGCCCCAGGCTCTGTTCATGGGGCATCTCAGTCCATTTGCCTTCAGGCTTCTGCTGGAGGGGATAGCACTTTATGTCCTCATTAAGTAGTATGAACAAATGCTGGATTTAATCCCTCAGTAAGGTCATTTAAGCCCAATGGGACTAAATGCAGATGTGCAGATTTGTGTGGTGTTTATTCCCCAGGTTAGTAGGTGAGCAACTTTCAGTAGTTGCTTTTACATACACCTCCTAACTGGCTTTTAGTTAGATAGTGTTCTAGGATCATGTTACTAGCATGAGGTAATGTCTGCTAAGGAGAATACAAAGCAATTCTGTAAGTGTATAGACTTCTGCTAAAATGCGACATATAAGCAGCAAATGTCAGTTGAAACTTTGTCTTGTTGATGGATTGAGGAAACAAACATAACTCTATCATCTGACTAGAGACTGGGCCATTTCAATGAATTTAAGTAGCAGCTAAGACAAATGCTGTAAATGATAAAATAAGTAAAGCACTCAGATTTGGACCCTAGTGAAGGATGATGATATCTGGCCATTAGGCCAGTCTTATCTCCATTTGGGAAAACTTGTTCATTAAATGATCTGACACTGATGGCTGTGGAGAAATTTGCCTACTTCATACTTAACATGCTTATCCAGAATTGTGTCTTTTGGAACACTTATGAGAAAGCACAACACATGCAGTCACATTGGAAATGTGCAACCTGTGTCTTTGTAAACTTGTCAAGAACAAATTGTCAATTTAATGCACTATATACACAGCTGTGACTAGTGTAATGAAATAAGATTTTCAGATTTAACCTGTATGAATGCATGACATATAATAATTCTGCATGGAGATAAGCTTAAGGTGGCAAATGTCCATTCTTTCTGAAGCAATACAAATCATTAATTGATTGTGTTGACATGGTAAATATTGTAAGTACCGGTAGTTCATTTTTAAAGGAATTTGAAAACCATTCTCAATGATAATGCCACTGACAGCCATCACTATGCCAACCTGCTAGCAAACAGTGAATTGCATAATATGCTTTCAAAATTGAAAATAGTAGCACCACCTTCTGTATTATGTATCAGATAGGTTAATGCATTTGAAATAATGTCTGAATTTATTTGCATCGAGCTTATCATCACTGTTCCACAATGTGAATACATTTGTTGTAACAATTAATAGATGACGAGAGTCATCTACCTTGTTTTCTACTTGCATTTCTTTTCAGTATTTGGCTTTGGCTACGCTACCTATGAATTCTCTCCAAATATGTGGATTATCTGAGACTGGAGAGTTTAGATCTCTTAGCATTGTGAAATCCCCTATTTTCCTGTAATATCTATGCTCAGCTGTGTTTGAGAGTGTGTTGTTACTGCTGAAGATAAAAATGGCCAAGGAAAGAAAGAAAAAAAAGACATGGGAAATACTACACATGAGAAATACTACTCAATGAGGATGTGGCACTGGCTGAGTTCTGGGCTGGGATAACATTGGTATGGAATTCCTTGGCAGCCCCGAGCATGCATTGCAGGTCCGGCAAGCTGCATACTTTTGGTTATTTACGTGTTTAAGTGAGTGAGTTTTTGTGCATAGTTACTTTTTGTTGGTTATGTGTTTTCATAATTGTGTGTTCTACCCTACCATATAGAACAGTTCTAGTCTAATAGGGGCCCTCCTTCCCTGAGTACCCCCATTTCAGCCTAGGCACTGTTTTCAACTCTTGTCAAAGCCTCATTGTGCTTTCATGTAATTCTTAAGGGTTTCATGATGAGTGAAATTTCTAGTGGGACATCTTTTCACTGGTGCTATGAAAAAGTGTCAGCTTAAGGACCACTTGGGTGAGATCAAGTTAACCATATCAGAAAAAGACAAACGATGTCACCAGAACCACCAAAGCATCAGCGATGGAGCTGTTTACCAGAACCCAGGTACCAAGTACTATGCTTTGTTGGTGAAGTTAGTCAGCCCCCTGCCAACAGGCCAGCAATGTGACACTCCAGCAGCATTCACCCTGATGGCTTTCATCAGCAACTCTACAGCACAGTGATTGCAGCTGTACAACTCACCTTGGTGCTTAAAGGAAAAGCAATCCAAACGTTTCTGTATTTACCAGCGACTGAACACAGCAATCTTTGTGCACTCCAAGCAGCTCTTTGCTAGTATTTCGGGAAGGTGCACAATTGTCGAATGGTAACGGCTCCTAGAACAGCAGTATGAGAAGGGTGAGGGGCTGGATCATACAGGACAGACAGTGACTATACTTGCTCAGCGATAATTTCCTGTTGGCTTCAGTCAACAACAACTGTTATCAGAGTGGACTTTCATAAGTTTGTGCTCATGAGCCTGGATTTGCATAAAGGTTTGCCTCAGGTTGCTGACAAAGGTATACCACTCTCGTTTGACTAACACAATACTGTGGCAGTGATGCTGGCAGAGGCTGTTGGCAACAATTCTCAATTACACAGGTGATTAGACAATTCCCAGGTTCCATGTGGCAGTGTGGGGAATTTAGTGGCACCTAGTTGAACACACAGTGGCATCAGAAACTTTGGAAACTTTTGTAATTGTTTATGGACAGTTAAGGACGACTGTTCACAAACTAACTTACTTCAGCACATTAATGACTCGGGCTCAGCACTGCCTTGCCCTGAACAAAACATCTGATAGCTGCTGAGAAGATCTCAAAGATTGTGGCTGCAAGCATCACTGCACCATCTAGTAACCTGTGGATGGCACTATCATGCTGGTCCAGAAAAAGAATGGTGAGTTCAGTGGTGGTCCACACCAGCGATGTGGTATTTTCTAACCTATTTTGTCATTTATCATGATGTATACAGTAGTGCTTGAAAGCTTTTGAACCCTTTAGAATTTTCTATATGTCTGCATAAATATGACTTAAAACATCATCAGATTTGCACACAAGTCCTAAAAGTAGATAAAGAGAACCAAGGTAAACAAACGAGACAAAAATATTGTACTTTTATAATTATTTATTCATTTATCTATTGAGGAAAATGATCCAATATTACATATTAGTGAGTAGCAAAAGTATTGATCAATCTTATTGCATACGGAATCAAATGATTCCGTATGCAAGCAGACGGAATTCCAGAGTCAACTTCTGCAATGGTTCTAGTCAGGCTGGAGACTGTATTAAAAATAATTCAAATGTTGTTCTTGTTTTCTGTCTTAATGAGGATCATTATGCAGGTGTATGCAGGTGTACATTAGCTGTAGTAATGGCATGTTTATACTCTATCCAGCTATTCCTCCAAGTACTCACTGTGTGGTGTGGTTGCAGGTTCGATCCAAGATGGAGTATTCTCATTCCTTTTGGTGTGGAGTTTGTATGTACAGTACTGTATTCTTAGTGCAAATAAGTCTCCTCTAACCTAAAAAGGATAGTATTGACAGCCAACTGAAATTCTGTAGTGAATCACCATTACACAAGCTGAGCAGCTGTACTAGCACCAATGAATAAATAAGCTTTCACTTTCGTTTACTCCCATTCATTTACTTTCCATTACTCACTAAACTACATTTTTTCACACTTTATTATAAAATAAGCTTTATCTTAATCAATTTGGCAACTGTAGGTTAATGTAAGTGTTTTAAACATTAACTTATTATCATTACTTATCACAGTCACATGTCTGCTATGATACAGTATAAACTGCTCTACCAAACACTCATTAAACTGCCCAGTTCATGATACATTTAACCTATGATTAATTTGTCGGAATGTATCCCCTTCGTAAATCAAGGAGCACCTGTACAATCCAACCTTATTAATGCATATAATGCCTTATACAGTGTGGATTTTCTGTGAGTCCACAACGGATTTGCTTGGTACTCATCGTTTGCGATTCTCGACAAGCTTTCTGGAACTAATTAATGACAAGAACCGAGGCACCACTCTATTTACTTTTATTCTCTAGCATCCTTTAATGTCCTTGCTAAGCCTCAGTTTTGTGCTGCAGATGATCTGCTGACTGGCATATATCACCTTGCAACTCTTTTCTAGACTCAGAGGACTGCCCGAGTAAGAGATTAGTCAGGTTTTGAACACCTCCTGAATAGTGATCAGGTTTCACTCAAGCACACTCCCAGCTGTTGTCATCTTGCTCACTCTTTGTCCTCTCTCTTGCTTTCCTTTAGGCTTGTATTTAATCTTCTATGAATACATATCCAAATCCAGGATTCTAAACCATGACATTCCTTCAAATATGCGAAATTACATGTTCTATGTTGTAGATTTATGTTAATAAAAACTGGGAATTTTTAAATTAAGGGTACAAATTGCTAATTATTTAGCGTTTGAGATTTTGCGAATTGTTGACATGATTGCATCATGCAATGCCTGCATATTTTTCAGTTGCATACTCGTCCTGTGAATCTTCTGTTTTACCACATCCCAAAGGTGTTCTATTGTATTCAGATCTGATGACTGGGAAGGCCACTGAAGAACACTGAGACAGGTTGGATAAGTGGATTAATGCTGTTGCTTACCCTACCATCTGAATGCCTCAGCAGAAATTGAGATTCATTAGACCAGGCTACATTTTTCCATGCTTCAGCTATCCAGTTTTTGGGAGCCTTTGAAAAATGTATCCTCAGTTTCCTGTTATTTGCTGACATAAGTGGGACTAGAAGTGGCATTTGTACAGCATTTTGTCTGAGCCATTATAACTTTTCTGTCAGCTCAAACTAGTCTAATAACTCTCAGTTGAACTGTTTCATCAACAAGGCATTTCCGTCTGCTTAACTGCTGCTGACTTGATTTTTTTTTGTTTATTAGAAGCCTAGCAACACCATGCTACTTACACTAAATATAACTATACACTAACTATAGTCTCATGATTTACTATGTAGAGTTAGTGTATATATACTGGCTGTGTGGTTAGTATCATTTCAAAATAACTGAGATCACATTTTCCACATTCTGACGGTTGATTTAAACATTACCTGTAGCTGCTGGCCCCAATGCAGGCATGAATTTATGCATTGCATTGCTGCCACATCATTTGATAATCAGATAATTGCATGAATGGCAGGTGTATTTCTATTAATTTAGTTTTTTACAGAACGTCATTTAAAAAGAGATCATTCTGCTCTGCTTAAAATAACTTGTCACACACTTACTTTAAATTTCTAAGTACCATTCACCATCTCAAATAGCAGTATAAACATAGAAACCTCAACTTTCTTTCCCTAATAGTTGGTTTCAATCAGTATCCTAATGTGTCTACTGTCAATGTTAGTAGATTCCTCCAGTAACTGGAGGATTTTTTCAATTTCTATGTTTTGTGGGTGTTATTGTGCGTCTTTCCTTTGCTTTTCCAATAGTCATAGGCTACAGGTCACTTGATCTGATTTTGACAAGTCAAAGTGTCTGAAGTTCCTGTAGTTGGGTAGTTGTGTAGCTGTAGCTGTAGCTTTCAGAAGTTAATTATTAAATTTTAATTAAAATGTGTCTGAAACTGTAAATCACTACCTCCAATTAAACTCTTTATTTAATAAAACAGCAACTAAATCCATGAAAACAGTGAAGGTAGATAATAAAACATATTATTAACTTAATCAATGTCTTTTTTGTTTGTTGTTCAGAATATGATAATGACAATAGAAAATATGCATTGATTCTGTCAGTCTAGTTTCATGAATGAAACATCACATCAGTTTCATCATGATATAACATAAAAGCAACACATCAAATGTAGTCCAGTTCATGATACATTAACAGTTGTTTATTTGTCATTAACAGTTATTGTCATGATGATCATGATAATTCACTTTTCAGATGATCTTAATTTAGCAGTCTGGGCCATCTGCCTAATTTGGTACTTTATGAGGAAATCGTATTGCCTCATCGTTGCATTGCCTGAATTAATCTGCCATTTCTTCTGCCTTAATTTAGCAATCTTGGACCAGCTGTGTAATAGGGAACGTTATGAAGGAGACTTTCTGCCTCAATGTGGCATTGCATAAGAAGAAGGATTAGAAAGGCACCAAAACACTGGGACTCGGATGCCTGGAAGATCCAGCCAAGAGTATCCCCAGATATCCGAAATAAACCAGGTGCCAGAATATGGAATGTTCATGTTCCCTGTTGGAGCACAGAGAGTGAATGGAGGCGACTGACTGCTCTTTATTGTCAACATTAAGCATCTGGGACAAATCCAGGAGGTTTATTGACAAACTGAAATGTAAGTACACCGCCTATCCCTAAGTGCAGTCAAACGTCCATTTAAGATCTCAGAATATTTTGCCCTTATGTGTGCACATCTCTGTTCACTGATGTACAGCAGAAAATGTATTGAGGGCACATTTTAAGTAGGCAGGTCTTATTGGCAGTTACAATACTGCTATGATTCTATAAATATAGGTTCTGGACTAATACTTGCTGTAGTCTTGTAAATAACAGTAATCTTACACATTGTAAATTAAGTATGTTCTTATGAAATAGAATCACTGCAAACATAAAAACACTCAAATTACATAGCAATGTTTTATTGCATATTTAAATAATGGAGCCTCAGTATTTATAGATATAATTATTTATTTATAAGGTAATATTTAATGGTTGATGTGTTACTGCTGAATCCTGGTCTCCGACACAAATACAAAAGTTCAAACAGGGAACCATGAATAACAAAGGGAGTTGTAGTAAAATTCCATCCCACACTGGGACATTTTAGAGATGCCAACTGACCTAACACATCTTTGGAATGTGTGAGGGAACCTACACAGACACCAAACCTTGGCGTCTGGAACTGTGAGGAGCTAACCACAATGCCACCATGCTACCTTTTTGATCAATTATTTACTTTTCACTGGTTTTACAGACTACCTCTGTCATAGGTCACAGCATGTTAAGCTTTGTTAATCTCTTCATCTGAGTTGCAGGCACGGTGGTAGTTTAATTGGTCATTCTAAATCGGCCCAGTATGAATGTGTGTGACTATTATCAATGTAATCCTGCTCCTGTCGTGACTAGCTGTTGGTGATGAAGTAATGTTAAATAAAAACAAATAAGCAAACAAATAAATACACAAACTTCATCTTGTTGAAAGCTCCCCTGTCTAGTTCATAAAAGTATCCCAAATGGGTTGTACTCAGATATGGTTTTATACAGATTATGGAATTTAACTGCATGTTTCCTTAAAAACATGCACTTCTAAGCATGCAGCACATGCCAAATAAGCATGGATGTTTCTTACAGTTACACTGATTAATAAGGGGTTGTCTCCCATATCCTTATGTATGTTTACATACTGAATCCAAGTAAGTTTAACAAATGCAGGTATTCTCATTGTTTTTGAAGGACATTAGCCTCTTTTTGAAAGAACGTAGATAAATCAGTCACCAGGTGCCTGCAGAAACATAACTTGGCATGTTGGGATATGATAACAGTGCCCACTCTTGCGAAGCTTACTGTCAGTTGCAGGCTAGAACTGTGTAACTAGAACAAACGAACACCTAAACGGACGTTAGTAGAAGGGTACGGCTAGGGTACGGCACCTGACAGAGTTCATGGGTGCTCTTAAATAGGAGAGGTGACAGGTGTTGCCAATGCTGCAGTCATGCCTCTTAAGAATTGCGCAAGCACGACAGCGATTGCTAGAACGTCCACCAAGCCGACACTGTTATCTAGCGTCGACTTGGGGGATTATCACACACCCCTCATTAAAAAAGTTAAATGAAAGGCTGAAAGATGATAATTTGCAGAATTGATTTTGCAGAAAAGACCTAATGATTTCCCTTTTTAGACTTTTAGATTTTTTCCAGAGCACTCTGTGATAAGCATGGCAGAAAGTTTCATCAGGACACGAAAAAGTTGTACCAAGGAATGCATAGCCCTATGCTGGAATACTATTGCTGGACACTACAGATGTTCCGGATTCCAAATATAGGTGAAAACTATACACATGTACAATTTAGAAGTAATTCTGTATGTATTTTAAGTGTAATAATGGCCTTATTTATGAATACATAATACAGTATACAATTGTTGTAAAACATAATTGCCCTATCAAATAAACCATCCCTCATAGAACTATAGTAAAACATATTCAAATGTATTGTAAAAAGTACAGTAAGGGGCAACCTGTTTTAGCTTGTAGAGAAAAAAGTCATTTCCAAAATGCATTTTTTTGTTTCTATAAATAGATCCAACTAATGTCATATACACTATGCATTCTACTTATTATCTGACTGCATTAAAATTAATACAGCTTGTGTAAATAATAATATAAATATAATGAATACAATATAATAACATAATATTGAAAGCACAGCTGTGTTTTGAATAAACTGTGTACCCTGTAATTTCTGGATACAAAAACAGTCAGGACACAAATGTGCCTCATTTTGGTATAATTTCCAAGCCACACTTGTGCAAAGCTTGTGCATTTTTAGTAAGAGTATGTAAACAAAAGCACAGCTTATCAAATACGTTTCAAAGACTGACTAGTTTTATGTAGTTAATGACATTCTGAAAGCATAATTTGTTGCAACAATGCTGAATCCTACCTGTTTTATTCTGGCATGGAGAACTTTTTCCACTGTGAGAGGTATGTCTTAAATTGTGTGCCCCTTTTCATCTTACAGTGTAAGGTTCAGAACTAACAGCCTAAATCTCCACACAAGCTTCAGTGTCTCCGAAAGTGCCGCAGTTGTTACCCCAATTAACCATAATGAGGACCTCCTGCATCAGACACTAGTGCACTAGCTAAAAGTTCTCTTTCCATTCTGTTGTGTCTTAACACACCATTTCATTATCATTACCATATCTGTAAATGTGCATTAAACAAAAACACCAAATCTTGTTTTATTCCATCAAACAGCAGCTCTTATTCAGTCATAATGACCAGTGTAATTTCAATTACAGAATGATGAGGGTTTTTGTTTGTTTGTGTGCAAGATGGGAGTAATTTTCCCTAAAAGCACTGCAAGCCTGTGATCAGCAGAACTGTCACCCTGTAAAGCTGTAGAGTAAACTATAGATTTGCTGAAGTCACAGTGAAGGTGATATGCCAAAAAGTGAGTGTAAAATAAATGCCATAAATGTTAGACTTGGATAGATTTTTTTTTTTATACACGGTAAAGTGAAAGTCACTTGGCTGCCATGCTTTAAAATGAGTGGTGTCTATGGACGCAATGTGAACATATAGGGTTAAAAAAAAGGGTAGATATATTGTGACGTCGTTTCCTGTCATAAATCAATTCAAATGTTTCAATTAAAATGTGGAAGTGACAGCGTAAAATGCATTAATATTTTAATTGCTTTAGCCCTTAAACAAGCAGGACTGGAAAATGAAAAGTATCTCAGAGGATACATACTGTACATTTCAAAATGTACTACACAACATCTTAAACAACATTTCAACTATTTTTCTTCATCTACATCTAAAGATAATGTTCATAATTAGCATAATCAGTTTATATTACTGTTTTACTGAAAATTAATATCATTCATTTATATTTATTTACCACATGCTCAGCATCTCCTGTATCGTGGGCGTCCATGATGGTTTCTGGTCAGGCTAACCGAATGATCTCAAATAACTAGAACATTACCCAGATACTAAAAACAGACTGAACTTTGATAAATGATAACAGGATTGGGTAAAAACTTTTGCCCCCTGCATGATGTCAAAGGCAATGTATCTTGTGATGCACATTGCCAGTTTAAGGATTAACCATGCATTTTAACTGATGTATTAAATGATTAAATTTAACTTTTACTGAATTACGTTTTCTATGCAGTGTTCTATGCAGCAAGCTTTTCAGGTTTGTCAGCTTATGATTTATTTGATTAAATTCAGTTTTAATTCATATTAAACTCACTGTTGTAGTCAAAGTATGGAAACATGCATGTCAATGTATACTGTCTATTTGCTTCCTATTTACATTTTGAAATGAAAAGTGCATTATATTTATATGCTATTGTCACGGAGCGCCCCAGAACTCCACCTGTTAAGCCCATCCTCCCCACTAGGGATGATCCGGACTGTGGCATTTGCCGGACAGCGGAGCACCAGAAGAAGAAGCTAGGACTAATAGCCTACAGCTGTTTCATACTATATTTAAGCATGGCCCTAGCTCATGTTCGGCGTGGGGAATTAGTACTGCACACTTTCTTTATGTTTATGTTTTGTGTTTCTACCACTTTCGATGACTCGTGTCGGCTTGCGTCTTGCTCTGGATTACTCATCCTTTTGCTTCGTTTGCTTCGGTTTGTCGTAAGCCTGCTTTAGCGTTACCACGGTCCATTTTGTTTATGTTTGCATTGTTCGTTTAATAAAACCCTTTGTTGTTCATTGATGCACTCGTCTCCTTACCTCCCGCATACCTCCAGACATGACAGAATTCCACACCGACCATGGAGACGGCAGGTTATTGCGCTACCCTGGTTCGGTCAACCTGGGCTGAGCTGCCAGAAAAATACGACGGTAATCCCCCTCTATGCAGAGAATTTTTCTGGCAGTGTTCAGCGTATTTGCGCTAGCTCCCACATTATTTTGATCGCCTGGTTTTTGTTAATTGGCACCTTACAGGCGAGGCGCTGCTATGGGCTGTTGAGAACTGGTCCTAATTGATGTTGGGGACTAGTGACCAACTTTTTGAAAGGCTGTGGGAACGGTTCAGTCTTCCTGATAGAAAGAAGCAAACTTCCACCAGCCACCGGCAGGCACCTTCATTAGCCCATAAATTACTGGATTCCCAGTTCACCAGCTGTTGGAAGGGATTGGCCAAGTGCAAGGTAGCGCCCAGTAGCCCAGTACTTGAGCATGTTAGCTCCGTATTTGAGTACGCTAGCTCTATATATGAGCACGCCGTGCCTGTTAGCTCCGTAGAGGAGCCATTAGCTCAGTACCTGAGCCGTTAGCGCCCAGTAGGCAAGTATTTGAGCATGTTATCTCAGTATTTGAGCACGTTAGCTCAGTATTTGAGCATGCTAGCTCTGTATCTGAGCACACCGCACCTCTTCCCAGGAAAAAATGTACTGTGAATTTTGATGGTAATTTGACCACTTCATGGTTCTACTATGAAATTTCATAGTACAATTGTAAACTTGGTGGACTATGAACTGACCATGAATTATTTCACAGTTGTACTATGAATTTTGGTGGTAATTTGACCCCTTCATGGTTCTATTGTCAAATTTCACAGTACAATTTTTCCTGGGTTAGCTCTGCAGGTGAGCAGTTAGCGCCCCGTAGCTTAGTACCTGATCCGTTAGCGCCCAGTAGCACAGCATTTGAGCACGTTGGCTCTGTATCTGAGCCCACCAAGCTCTTTAGTTTCGTAGGCGAGCATGTTAGCTCCGTTCCTGAGTTCGTTAGTTCCATGTTTGAACCGTTAGCGCCACCTGGTTCCGTATCCGAGCACGCTGCACCCCTTTGTTTCATACCTGAGCACGCCTCTTAGCTCTGTAAGTGTGCCGTTAGTGTCATATAGCTCCATATCCGAGCACGCCGCGCCCTTTACTGTAGTATTTGAGCATATTAGCTCCATGTCTGAATTCGTTAACTCAATTGCAGCGTTCGTCGCACCTCCTAACTCTGTAGATGCACTGTTAGAGTTGTATAGCTCCATATCCGAGCACACCGTGCCCTCTAGTTTTGTGCGTAAACATGCTAGCCCCGTACTTGAAGTGGAAGATGCAAGGTGAGAATCAACCCTGGACAGGGCACCAGTACATCACAGGGAACACACTCCCTCACTATGGGACACTTGAGAGATGCCAACTGGCCTAATGCATGTCTTTGGGATGTGGGAGGAGACTGCAGTACCTGAAGGAAACATACATAGACACAGGGAGAACATGCAAAGACCACACAGGCAGAGACTGGGTTGGGATTCAAAATGGGTCTCTGGAGCTGTGGGGTGACAGCACTAAACAATGCTCCACAAGGCTACCATATACACTCAGTTAACACTTAATTAGGAACATCTGGGATTTTCATAAACGAGCCTCTAGACTTTACTCAGAGTTGTACAATAAACAAAAGACATCCAGTGCGTGGCAGTTCTGTAGGCAGAAGTGCCCCTTTGATGAGAATCCTCACTGAATGGTCAGACTATCATAAAGTGGCTCAAGCTATCATGAAGGCTAAACCATTCTGTAAAATTATGGTGAGCAGAAAAGCATCTCAAAAATACAACATATTGAAGCATGAGGCAGATAAGTTACAACAGCAGAAGAACATGTTAGTAAATGGACAGGTCAACGGAGAATTATCAGACTAGTGTGAGCTGACCGAAAGGCTTTAGAAAACTCATGCAGCCACACAAATTGCAGAAGACCATATCAGGTTCCAGTTCTGTCAGCCAAGAACAGAAAGCTGGCTACAGTGGGTACAGGCTGAGCAAAACTGGGCAGTTTAAGACTGGGAAAAATGTCTGATGAATCTCATTTTCTGCTGAAGCACACAGCTGGTAGAATAAGAATTTGTCACCCACAGCATGAATCCAACATGAACCAACGGCATTGCTTTGAAAATGCACCTGAAAAATCTGCAGGATTTGTGTAATGCAGTCATGTCGACATGGAGCAGAATCTCAAAGGAATGTTCATAATATCTTGTAACATCCATGCCATGAGGACTTCACACTGTTTTGAGAGTAGAGTGAGGCAATGTCCAGTATTAGTATACCGTTCCTAATAAATTGTTGTGTGCATGAGACTTATATGTAGATCTATTGTGTAGATTGAAGTGTTCTAGGCTTGCTTTAGTGCACAGTTCAGTGTTTAATATTCAGACATGGAACCACAAGTTGTCATCAAAAGCCACATAATAATGGCTGAAACACTTTCAGTACATCACCATTTAGTCAAATCAATCTGTTTGTATCACACTATAGCACATTCTTCTTTTTATACATCCTTGCACCATTTTTTGCCGCTTACTTTATTAAAACAAACTCTTGAAATTGGGCATGGCACGATGACACAAGTGGTTAGTGCAGCCACCTCACAGTTCCAGAGAACCCTGGTTTGATTTCGACATTGGACTGTGTGGTGTTTGCAAGATGTTCATGTGGGTTTATTCCAGGTACTCTGGTTTCCTCTTCCAAAGACATGCATTAGGTTAAATGGTCGCTCTAAATTGGGCTGATATGAATGTAACTGAATAGTATTGATGTTACATTGTTCCTGTCGTGAACAGCCATTGATGCTGATGCGATGTTAAAGAAAATAAACTATTCTTGAAACTAATAAATGATAAATAAAACTAACAATAATTTAAAATAAACCATGACACTAATACTCACACATTTTGTATTAACAATATTTCCTGTGGGAATAAAAGCGTTCTTACTGTGCCATAACATTAAGCACCTTCTTCCCCAGGCTGTGATGTCATAAGAAATTCCATTGGTCCCAGAATACCGGTTCAGCACCATGGCCAGCGATGTTCGGATTTAAAACAACTCTTGTCATGATAGAGCCCCCCAAAATTTGAATAATGTCTTATCAGCAAGTATTGTATTAAACTCTAGTTAAGTTGCTAGAGAGGCCACTCAAGAAGAGGCACACTCCAGTCTGTTGCTTTGTACCTTTATAACCAGTATTTCATTATACAATTACAAGACATGTCATTTTAGCAATACACTATCATTAATGATATTTGAAACTAAAATATACATACACCATTTCAAATGTATATGTCTTTAGAGAAAATAGATTTACATAATGCTGCACTGTAAGTGTAAGTCAGTGTCATATTGTGTGGAATGCTAGTTGTTGTTTATTTGCAACATACTTATGTTAGCTTGGGGAATATTAGCAGAGTTTTGTTTAAATTAAAAATAAACTGAAAAATATAATTGTGTCGTAATAAACTGAACTCCAACACAAGGCAATGCTATTTAAAATAATATAAGCAATTTTAACAACATTCATCCATACAGGTTACATACCTTAGAATGACAACGGAAGCTGACAGATTTTGTAAGTAAATGGGAAATTTTTCAAATACAGTACTGTGCAAAAGTCTTAGACCACCATGCCACTATTAGATTTGTTGTTTTAGCCATTGTATACTGACCACTGTAGCATTGTTTCTAAACCTTGATTGGAGTCCACCTGTGGTAAATCCAGTTGATTAGACATGATTTGGAAAGACAGACACCTATCTATATAAGGTCTCCCTGCTAACAAATCATATCAGAGCAAAAAACCAAGTCACGAGGAGGAAAGATTGCCTGTAGAGCTCAGAGACAGGATTGTGCAGAGCCACAAATCTGGAGAAGGCTTCAAAAAAGTTCTGCTGCACTGAAAATTCCCAAGAGCACAGTGGTCTGTTTCAGAAGGTCAACCATCACTGCAGCACTCCATCAATCTGGGCTTTATGGCAGAGTGGCCAGACATAAGCCTCTCCTCAGTAAAAGACAGAAAGCTTGCCTGGAGTTTGAAAAAAAACCAAACACAAGATTCTCTGGCCTGATGAAAACATTGGACACTGCCATTAAGTCTGGATTGTTTTCAATTTCTCATTATGGGCTATTGAATGCAGAATGATAGGGAAAAACTTGAATTATGTTTTATTTTAGCAGCAAAACAAAATGTGAAAAAAGGGAAAGTGTATAAAGACTTTCAGAATACATTGTATGTATTTCCTATATGTAAATACCTATCACATATTTTTAATATAAATAAGGTAAATTAACATTAGTAACAAAGTGCAGTAATACAGTACAGTACATAATAAAAATGTAAGAAAAATATAATTATAGAAATACAATACTAGAATACTTTCTGACTTGATCAGCATTCAGACGTGCTCTCACCCTTCTTTTGCCTTCTTCCTCAAACAATGATTATAAAGCCTCTGGTAATGTCTAGGCATTGTGTAGTAGTGCAGAGTGTGATGGAATGATATACTGTGAAACTTAACAGCACTTTGCAAATGGAACAGATTTAGCACTAAATTTAAAATGTATTTTTCAGCCTTTTTTTGTGATCGCTTAACGTGCAGAATTGAAGCCAAGTAATCAGACTTTCATAAATTGTGATTTTTATTCATTCCATATTTTCTTCCTCAGCATATAGTGACTTCGTCATTTTGTATAAAGGTTTACTTGATCTGAAAGAATATGCCATTAAGTAAAATAATTTTTGTTCATCTGTTTAACAAAAATAATTTTGTGTCATACATATGATTTCTGTATTTGTTATGAAGTAAAAATGCTTGACAAATATCCAAGTATCCACATTAATGTCCAAGGTTGTGGAACAATCATATTTTAATTTTTACATGGCAGAAACAATTTGTTTGTGTCACGCCTCGCAAACCAACCCTCGATTCCACTCTACCCACCACTGCTGAGAACTCTCTGCACTACAACTCCCACTGGGGCTGGAGTCATGTCTGGCCTGCCTGCCTTGTCCTTTAGAGAGGAGTGTCGAGTCTGGCTGAACTGGGCTTCGGTACTCTTGATCTTGACTTGTGCATCCTTGCCTTAGACTAAGGGCAGAGCTGGGGGTTCATAGTCAAAGAGTCTTATGGTGATCAGAGACGTTGAGTTGCTGTCTTCTGCCTCCCGTGGGGTTGCCGATGCCTCATGTGATCCCTCTTGGCTGTGTTACCTACCAGTTCTACACTTTCTAGCTATGCTGCTATAGCTAATGCTGCAGGGTCTCATGCTACACGTGGCATCAGTGATTATTAATAGACACTGTGCTCTTAATCAAGAACTAATTGCATTTTTTGTTTTCTCTCCGAGCTGTGTTCTGGTACCAGTTCCAGCCCAACACATGATGCTCATCCGCTTCAGTTCATTCAAGCTGCTTCCATCATCAGCTCCAGTCCCACCATACCCGGGTCACACCAGAGGACAGTAACCCTCACCCTCCTCCTGTTATCTGGGGACAAAGTGCCACCAACGACTTTCCTGCTTAGACTCAGGATCCTAGAGTGACTCTGTGTATCAGACTACTTAATGCCGATGTGCATATTTCACATTTTATTTGAACTAACCCTCTATGACTTTAGTTTCATTCCTAGATTTATCATCTAAGGAGGTTGGGTCCCTTTTTGAATCTTGGTCCTCCCAAGGTTTCTTCCTCATAACACTCAGGGAGTTTTGACTTTCCACTGTCGACCTAGGCTTGCTCAATTTGGGATATGACATAGACATTAGTAGATAATCTAAACTTGTAAAGTTGCTTTGAGACAATGCTCTATTGTAAAAAGCGCTATATAAATAAATCTGACTTGAGTTGACTTGACTCCCAGAATTCCCTGGTTGACCATGTGACTTCCCCAACCAATCTGAGTCATCCCTCCAGATCACAGTCAACAGAATACTGATTGAACTCACCTGTGGTTCTTTGTATTTATACCCGGTCATTTAGCTTCAGCTTCATGAAGTATTGCCTCTTTCTCTGAGGATACCGAGCATTTACATTCATTTCTTTCATATGGTTACGATCTTGCTTTGTATTACGGATTACGAACTTTGCCTCATGTCTATGGTTTTGGTTACCTGTTGGACTGATTACTGGTTTCAACCCTCGCCTGTTTACTCTCTGACCGTTTGCCTATCCCTTGAAGTTTTTCTCTCTCTGGATGTTTCACGGTTGCCTATTACCCCTTTTGGTGCCGTTAATAAACCAGATATCGACCTTTTCATCTGCGATCCTCTTTCCTGTTCGTTCCTTGTTGCAGTTTGGCAGTATTCCACATGTTGTAGTTGTTGCATACATTCATACAATAATGCTTAAAACATAGATTATGCGGTGTGCTGACACATGGTGCAGCCATATATCAAGCATCTACCTGATTTTGGTCTCTATTAAACTGATGAGTCAGCAAATCAATCAGTATAAAATTGAGAGAATACTTTCATTAAAGTGTCTTGATGCATGCTCAATGATTTCATTAAAGTGGAAATGTTTAAAATGTTCCAATGCTATCCTGTGCAATTTGATTGTCTCATCTGTCTATTTCCCTTCACATTTCATTCAAGTTGAAAAAGCAATCTGGGGTAGCAGTATTTCACACAATAACAATGAAAATATTACAATAATAAAATCAATGAAAGCAAATGGATCTCTGAGTTAATAAACAAAGCCAGTGATCCTTTAGTGAGGATTGATTCTAGTCAAACTGACCTCTGTAACTTAAACCCTTCGTGACACAAGTTTGACACGACTGGACCCACATGACATATAGCTTAGCTCTAAGTGTCCACACTTTGACTTATTAAGTAATTAACTTAATTACTTAATTTTTTTGTTAGGAAACAAATAGTCCTCTTTTGTGTCACGCCCTGCGGTCTTACCATGGTTGATGCTCCTCTGGTGAGTCACGTGATTCCCACGGACCAATCATAGATCTCCATAGTTTCCAGTTGACAATTGTTTACATCTGGGGGATGCTCTTTATAAGATAAAATAAATCTAATTATAACTTGATTCTGTGCTCGTCTCTCCCATTCCTGCTGCACCCGCATTACAGAATAATCCGCCTCATGGAGATGGCGGGTTCCAGAACCACCCTGGTTTGGCCGAGCAAAATACTGTGGAGATCATGATCTATATCAGACATTCATTAAGCAATGCAGAAATTTTTTTTGTTATTACCCCAATTGCTCCAATCACGCTGGGTAGCTTTCATTGTTTCACGCCTCTGGGTATGGGCCTTACAATGGGCCTCCAACATGTGGCCTATGGCCCAAGCCTGGACTGAGGAGCAATTTTTGGAGTCACTCAGGGTTGAGTTGGGTCCTCTCCCTGTCAAAGTCCAAAAGACGTCTGATCCAGAGTCCATCCAGAAGACGTCACATCAGGGCTCTGTCCAAGAGATGTCACCAGAGGATGCCCGTCTCAGAGACCGTCCTGATGACACCCGTACAGGTGATGCTCATCCCAGCGACCATCCAGACGCCCGTCCAGAGGTCACCCATCTCAGAGACTGTCCAAAGGATGCCCGACCAGAGGATGCCCGTCCCAGAGACAGTCCTGAGGACGTTTGTTCCAGAGCCGGCGCCGAGGACATCAACGCCTGTGCCCACAGCGAGTACGTTCCTGCGTGTTCCGAAGACGTCAGCACCAGCAAATGCACCAAGGACGACTGTCCCAGATATGTTTGGAGGGAATGATATCTTCTCTAACCCGTACCCTCCTTCTGGTCTACCACCACCCACCTGGGTTGTCGACGGTGACTCCGATTGCCAGCAACTGGATGGCAACTCGAGTGTCAGCAACCTGAAAGCTACCAGAACCCTCCCAGGTGTCATCCCAGAAGAAAACCTCCTGATGCCTCTGTAACTTTAAGGGGCTCTTGTTGCAGTCCTAGCTCCGTCTCGGACCCCTTGGGGGAGGGTAATGTCATGCCCCGAGGTCTTATCGTGGTTGATGCTCCTCCGATGAGGCACCTGATTCCTGCGGACCAATCAGGGAGCTCCATAGTTTCCTGTTGACAGTTGTTTACACCCAGGGGATGCTCTTTATCAGGCGGGCTTAAAGAGACAGTAGGACCGGATTATTTGTCTTGGTTATGACCGAGCGTACCTTGTTTTTCCTGTTGGCTTTTTCATCCGTCTGTGGATTTCTGCATTGGAGTACCTGTACTTCATGCCTGTTTTGTGGTTCCATCTGCATTGAATTACTTGTCCGTTTTGCCTGGTTTTGCTTATGCACCCGTTTTCCGGGTGTTTTGGTTTGCTGTGTTTTCCCTTAGTTTGTATTATTCCCTTAATAAAGCTTATTATAACGCTCATCTCTCCTGTCCCTGCCGCACCTGTGTTACACTTTGATGTTAACTTGCATACAAATACAGTAAGTACATATTCACACCAGTTTAAGGTTCCCTAGATCAATGAATACATCACATGTGCAAGTATGCAAGATTACACATTTTATAAATGAGGTCTGAACTTTTGTCTGTGTCTTACTCATTTCATTATTGTTTCTCTTGACAGAAACTCTGCTGTAAAACATATGATCCCTGTTCTTGTATTGTAGGGTAGTATCAGTTCTCTGAACCACAGCCTCTTCTTCTTATCCTTGTTCATTTGAAGCCAGTGGTGCTTAACCACCAGTTTTGTGAATGAACTGTGAATCACCAGGCTGTGTTGAGTGTTTCCTCTCATACACTGAAGAGAGAAGCAAAAGAGGCACTTGGTCTCAGGCCAGTGAGTGCAGACTGTGTGGCAGCCATCCAGTGTGCTGACTGCATTAATAAGTATCCCATCAACATTGCATAATTTAGCTCAGCATGACACAGACAGAGCAGTCCTGATGTAGCAGTGACTTATGCAGGCTTTAATCAGCTTTATAGCTTATTACAACAGCTGGGCAAAGTGTGTTTTGCCCACACAGCTCTATTAGCATCTGACAAATTCTTCACAAATGCATGTGATGTTTGAAAACATGCTCATAGTTCTCAGTAAACTGAGGTTCAGGCCTCATTTTTAACAGTGCAAATTGGAACATGCCAGTGTCCGGAAAGCTGCTGGATCTTATAAATCCTTATGTATTGGCTATGAGACTAATACCTTTGGGCCAGATTTCAAGGGACTCATACCACACCTGTTAGTCAACTGGATGCATTCTACAGATGGAGTGGTACAGCTTTGATTTGCCACTTGATATTTGCGAAATAGGTGTATATCCAATCACAGTAATGCATGCTCATTGTTTCCACAATTTTGCAGAATAACAGAATTGTATATGAAAAGGGTCAATGTTTGCACCAGTCAGGAAATTCTAAGAGGTGAAATGGGAAAATAACAAAGCACACAACAAAAGGATTATCCATAAATTCATCAACTTAGACATAAGTAACATAAACTTAAAGACATAAGTAACACAAAAATATAATAATGAGCATGTGATACACAGTAAATTACTATTCCACAATCGTCACCAGAAGAAGCAGATGGAAACTGAATACATGACTGTATTCTAGGAAGGCTATTTAAAAACAACACATATTGCTCGCCATAATTTACAAGTGGCTGAACAACACAGCCTACAGGTCTATGCAAACTATAATTTTCAATAAATAAACATACTAGCCCAAATAAAAAAAAATGGGACTGTGGATAAAATGCAAATAATAAAAGAATGCAGTGTTCCTTTGACTTTTATTTCATTGCAGACAGTATGAACCCAAGATATATTTTTTTTTCTACTCAACTTAATTTCATGTGTTATCATACATCCATTTATGCATTTCAGGCCTGCAACTCATTTTAAAAAAGTAATGTGGTAGTGATGACGTAAAAACAAAATAATAACGTGATTTCAAACATTTTGTCACACCGGCTGTCAGGTTTAGGAGACACACGCAGGGAGAGTGTATCTGAAAACAGAGACGCGTTTATTAACAAAACTGAATACAGAACTTACAAAGTAACTTACACAGGAACTTATAAACGCAATAACGGATCAAAAAATAGACAAGGCGATAACACAGACGGATCACGGAACAGAGAATGAGTGTACACGGTAGGTCGAGCGATAACTGAAGGTTTGAATAGAAGAAGGAGACGCGATCGAACTGGTAGAGAGAAGATACGGCTGAGATTAGGATAGAGTGAAAGATACGATAGTCTAGATTCGAATAGAAGGACGCCAAGGACGGACCGGTAGAGTGAATAGGAAGATTGGGAGAAGAGCACGAGCACGTTAGATATGTGATTGGAGAGAGGGCTATGTGACATGGAGCCACGAGACAGAGCCGTGAGACTGTGAAAGAAGACGGTTTAAATAGTGGAGTGGAAGGTGCTGGAAACGAGCCAGGTGCAGGTGATTGAAGGGAGGAGGAGAGAGAAAAGGAGAGAAGGTGCACAAATGCGGTGGAAGGTGATGGAAGGTGGGTAAAGTGAACAGGTGCACGTGCTGGTGTGACAGAGCCCTCCCTCCACAGAGTCTGAGATGGAGCTAGGACTCCAGCGATGGCCCCACGGGGCTCTGGACAGTCTGGCAGTTTCCTCTCTGGGCGAAGGCTGGGAGGAATCTGAATGGCACCGAGCCCCTGGTGGCCCGGATGGGTGCACCTGACATGAGTGGACGGTTGGAGAGCTACAGGAGCAGAGGACCCAGGGACTAGAAGTTCTGGTAATGGAGCAGGTGCCAGGACGGTTGGCTTCGGGACAGGAACCAGGATGGACAAGCTCTGGGTAGGCAGGGAAACGGGTGACGTCAGGACAGGTGCAGGAGTGGAAGACCCAGGTACTGGAAGTTCTGGCACTGGTACCGGTACTGGGACGGTTGATGGGGACAGTTGGACTGGTGACGGAGATCCTTGAAGAGGGGCTGGCATGGATGGCATCGGAACAACCACTAGGAAGGGAGACCTCGGCACGGGTACCGGGACGGATGACCTTGGTATCAGAGCTGGCACGGAAGACCTCAGGTTCGGTACAGGGGCAGAGGATCCAGGTATTAGGATGATCGGCCTCAGGACTGGTATGGAAGACTTTGGAGCAGGTACTTGGGCGGACGACCTCAGCGCAGGCACTGGGACTGACGACTTTGGTGCAGGTACTGGGACTGACGACCTCGATGCAGGCACTGGGACTGACGACCTTAATGCAGGCACTGGGACTGACGACCTTAATGCAGGCACTGGGACTGTCGACCTCGGTGCAGGATCTGGGGCTGACGAACTCGGTGCAGGTACTGGGACTGACGACCTCGGTGCAGGCACTGGGACTGACGACCTCGGTGCAGGATCCGGGGCTGACGAACTCGGCGCAGGTACTGGGACTGACGACCTCGGCGCAGGATCCGGGGCTGACGAACTCGGTGCAGGTACTGGGACTGACGACCTCGGTGCAGGAACTGGGACTGACGACCTTGGTGCAGAATCCGGGGCTGACGAACTCGGTGCAGGTACTGGGACTGACGACCTCGGCGCAGGTATTGGGACTGACGACCTTGGCACAGGCACTGGGGCTGAAGACCTCGGCGCAGGAACTGGGGCTGAAGACCTCGGCGCAGGAACTGGGGCTGACGACCTCTGGAAGGTCTCGGACTCGGATGGGTCTGGGAAGGTCTCGGACGACCCTGGAGTGGTCTCGGACTCAGATGAACCTAGGAAGGTCTTGGACAGCCCTAGAGTCGTCTCGGACTTAGACGGACTCAGAACAGACTCAGACAGATTAGGGACAGACTTAGATGAGCTCTGGACAGATTTGGACAAACACAGAATGAACTCAGACTTAGAGAACTGACTCGGACTTCAATGGACTAGGAACTGACTCGGACTGAGATGATCTTTGGATAGACCCAGACTGATTAAGGAAAGATTCAAACTTAGACGGACCCTGAGCAGACTCAGACTGATTAGGGAAAAGCTCAGATTGACTTGAAACAGACTAAAACTTAGATGGACTTTGGATAGACTTGGAATTATTAGAGACAGACTCGGACTTAGATGACCTTGGAGAGGTCTCGAGGATAGAGGACCTTTGGAAGGTCTCTGACAGAGATGACCTTTGGAAGGTCTCTGAAATAGGTGACCTTTGGAAGGTCTCTGAGGTAGGTGACCTTTGGAGAGTCTCTGATATAGGCAGACCTGGGACAATGTCCGCGGTAGACGACCCTTGAACGGTCTCGGATATGGCCGACCTTGGAACTGATGGCCTCAGCCCAGGTATCGAAAGTGTTGATACAGGTATCGGGCGAACGTGCTCAAATTCAGAGCAAAGAGGCTCAAGCACGCGGCTGACCGGCTTCGGTACCGGGTTATCGGGTTCTGGTAACACAATTACAGGTCTCTGAGGCCCTAACAGCTCATCGATGGAGCTAGTGGGCGTGGTGTGCATGGATACCAGGGCTGACGTGCTTCACTGTGTGGATACCAGACCTAGACGACCTGTGAAAGGTCTCAGACATGAACAGGCCCTGGACTGGTCTTGGGACAGGCGTTCCTAGAACGGACTCTGGAACGGGCGACCCTTGGACTGGGACGGGCGTTCCTGGAACAGACTCTGGGACGGGTGACCATGGAACTGGGACGGCGTCCCTAGAGCAGTCTGGGATGGGCGACCCTGGAACGGACTCTGGGACGGGTGAACCCTGGACTGGGCCGGGCATCCCTTGAGAAGAGTCCAGTACAGCGAGCTTAACGCTGCGCTTGGCCACACTGTTTGCTGGGATCCTATGACAATTGGTGAGCAGAGGATCCAGCAAGTGGCGGGCGAACTGAGGCACCTGAGCGCTGGAGAGTTGCGCACATGGTGTGGAGACGCCAAACAGTGAAACGTTGGGGGTGCATGGCCCACAATTTGCAGAAGGACCAAACACTGCCACGAGTGCATCTAAGAGCTGGTCACAGGTCAAGGTTTGAATCTGAGGCCACCTCTGGGTAAACCACTGGAGAACGCTGCCTGAAAGTCATAAACCCAACAGCGTTAGTCCAGCGTATTCAGAGCTGGATGGATAAAACCTGAGATAACGAAGGAACTGCGCACGAAATTTGTTGTACAGCGCTGAATTCCCATCAAATCGCTCCAGTAATGCGATCTCAGCGGAAGGTGGAGAACAAAAAGTGGGTGGAGCCACCAACGTGGCGGTTGCGGTTGCCAGGACTGATTTAAACGCGACATGCGCTGTGAGATCGCTTCCAGGGAGGGAACCAGCTAGCGCTGCTCTTCCCTGAGTTGAGCGACCACCTGCATTACCTTGGCAAGCCGAGCACGAAGCTCGGCAATTGGATCGCTGCTCATTGCAATCGGTGCCAAGTTTAAATTCAAATCTCCCGCTGCCTCCATGCACGGCTCAGTCTACTGTCACGCCGGCTGTCAGGTTTAGGAGACACACGCAGGAAGAGTGTATCTGGAACCACCGCGTTTATTAACAAAACGGAATACAGAACTTACAAAGTAACTTACACAGGAACTTATAAACGCGATAACGGATCGGAAAATAGACAAGGCGATAACACGGACGGATCACGGAACGGAGAATGAGTGGACACGGTAGGTCGAGTGATAACTGAAGGTTTGAATAGAAGAAGGAGACGCAATTGAACAGGTAGAGAGAAGATACGGCTGAGATTAGGATAGAGTGAAAGATACGGTAGTCTAGATTTCCGAATAGAAGGATGCCAAGGACGGACCGGTAGAGCAAATAGGAAGATTAGGAAAAGAGAGCGAACACGTTAGATACGTGATCGGAGAGAGGGCTTTGTGACATGGTAGGAGCCACGAGACAGAGCCGTGAAACTGTGAAGGAAGACGGTTTAAATAGTGGAGTGGAAGGTGCTGGAAACGAGAGGCAGGTGCAGGTGATCGAAGGGAGGAGGAGAGAGAAAGGGAAAGAAGGTGCATGAACGCGGTGGAAGGTGATGGAAGGTGGGCGTAGTGAACAGGTCCACGTGCTGGTGTGACACATTTGGTGTCACTAGGGATTATAATCATGATTTGGTACAAAGCAGTAACTACAAAAAGTAAAAAAAAAAGTGGGTAGATGATCTCTAATTTGTCAACAAATGTGTGAGAAAATTACTGAAATGTTTAAAAACAATGTTTCCTCAAAGCAAGATTGGAAGAACTCTTATCCTTAATCAAGAACGATCAATAACTTTATAACCACATCGGCAAGGGATTACTTTGGCAAACTTTTGTCCAGCACTATCATATGGAGTTATATTCATAAATGCCACTTAAATCTTCACTGTGCAAAAAAGAAGTCTTATGTTAACTATACACAGAATCTGCTTTAACTTCTCTGGTCTCTGAGGAATCTGGGACAGACCAGTCACACAGTGGAAACATGAATTGTGGTCAGATGAATCAGTATTCCAGTATTATAATATACAGTGGTGCTTGAAAGTTTGTGAACCCTTTACAATTTTTTATTTTTCTCCACAAATGACCTAAAACATAATCTGATTTTCACACAAGTCCTAAAAGTAGATAAAGAGAACCCAGTTAAACAAATGAGAGAAAAATATTATACTTGGTCATTTAATTATTGAGGAAAATGATCCAATATTACATGTTAGTGAGTGGCAAAAGTATGTGAACCCTTGCTTTCAGTACCTGGTGTGACCCCCCTGTGCAGCAATAACTGCAACTAAACGTTTCCTTTAACTGTTGATCAGTCCTGCACACCGGCTTGGAGAAATTTTAGCCCTCCATACAGAACAGCTTCAACTCTGGGATGTTGATTTGTTTCCTCACATTAACTGCTCGCTTCAGGTCCTTCCACAACATTTCGGGTGGATTAAGGTCAGGACTTAGACTTGGCCATTCCAAAACATTACCTTTATTCTTCTGTAGCCATTCTTTGGTAGAATGACATGTGTGCTTAGGGGCGTTGTCTTGCTGCATGACCCACCTTCTCTTGAGATTCAGTTTATGGACAGATGTCCTGACATTTTCCTTTAGAATTCTCTGATATAACTCAGAATTCATTGTTCCATCACTGATGGCAAGCCGTCCTGGTCCATATGCAGCAAAACAGGCCCAAACCATGATACTACCCCCACCATGTTTCACAGATGGGATAAGGTTCTTATGCTGGAATGCAGTGTTTTCCTTTCTCTAAACATAACTCTTATTTTAAACCAAGAAGTTCTATTTTGGTCTCATCCATCCACAAAACGTTCTTCCCATAGCCTCCTGGCTTGTCCTCTTTTTGGAGAGCAGTGGCTTTATCCTTGCAACTCTGCCATGCACACCATTGTTGTTCAGTGTTCTTCTGATGGTGGACTCATGAACATTAACATTAGCCAATGCGAGAGAGGCCTTCAGTTGCTTAGAGGTTACCCTGGGGTCCTTTGTGACCTCATCAACTATTACACGCCTTGCTCTTGGAGTGATCGTTGTTAGTCGACCACTCCTGGGCAGGGTAACAATGGTCTTGAGTTTTCTCCATTTGTACACAATCTGTCTGACTGTGGATTGGTGGAGTCCAAACTCTTTGGAGATGGTTTTGTAACCTTTTCCAGCCTGATAAGCATCAACAACTTTTTTTCTGAGATCCTCAGAAATCTTCTTTGTTTGTGCCATGATACGCTTCCACAAACGTGTTGTGAAGAGCAGACTTTGATAGATCCCTGTTCTTTAAATAAAACAGGGGGCCCACTCACACCTGATTGTCATCCCACTGATTGAAAACACCTGACTCTAACTTCACCTTCAAATTAACTGCTAATCCTAGAGGTTCACATACATTTTCCACTCAGTAATATGTAATATTGGTTCATTTTCCTCAATAAATAAATGACCAAGTATAATATTTTTGTCTCATTTGTTTAACTGGGTTCTCTTGATCTACTTTTAGGACTTGTGTGAAAATCTGATGATGTTTTAGGTCATATTTATGCAGATGTATAGAAATTCATATAGGGTTCACAAACTTTTAAGCACCACTGTATATATCTTTTTTTTTTTTTTATGGACGATGTGTGCTCCGGACCAAAGAGGAAAAAGGACTGTCTAGACTGCTATCAGAAACATGTCCAAACAACAGGGATTGTCATGGTATGGGGTTGTCTCTGTGCCCTTGGCAAAGGTCATTTACTCTTCTATTACATTACCTATTGATTTTCACTTGTCAGATGTTTTGACAAGTGTGTAGGTTTGATGTGACATTGGTTTGGACATAAATGCTGCCAACTCTTTTCAGTACAGATGTTTAGACAAAACACATCATTCTTTTGTATAGCTGATGAGTGCTTTTTTAGTAGTTACTCATATTACACTGAGAAAAAGGATGACGGTTCTCAATTGTTTGGTCTGGAACAAAGATACAGAGACTACTGATATTGGAACACTGTGCCACAGTACCATGATTTTACATTACATAATCTATTTCCTCAGATGTTCTGGGATTAAAACTTGCTATTAGAATATTGACATAAACTAGAAGATTAGAAACTAAGAAGCATACATTCACTAGCAGAGATTTCTCAAAATCAGCACACATCTTCCATTCTCTTGAACTCATGGGATAGAGGGAACACATTTGCATGCTAGCATGTGTAGTTCATTCATTTGCATTTGAATAGCAACACAGGAGCCATCATTTCTCAGAAACATTATTTTACCCAGGTAACTCATTGAGACAGCTGGGAGATTCCACCCAAGGTCAGACGACACTCTATCAACTTTTCAATCCAGGGGTATCATCCCTCATCTCACTGAATTTTAGAGTGTGCACTGTGCCGAGCAAGCTACTCCTTACAATCCAATCATGCTGTTCAGTAAGAGTGGAGCAGCTAAATTCTGATGAAAGATCAGGCTTTTCACCTAAGGCAATTTAGACACAGGACAATGGGAAATAAAAAGGATGGCTGCAACCCTCAAAGCTCTTCTCATTCTATACAAATGTCAAGGCATCGTGAAAGTTAGCTTACTCTAAAAATATTTAATAATAATAATAATAATAATAATAATAATAATAGTATGATTTAATTTATAAGTGCATTTCAAGGCACTCAAGGACAAAAGAAGAATAACACTTATATCTTGGTAACAAATAAACTATGACCCAGTTGTATACATCATAAAAATCATTACAGATTTTTATTATTAATCATTTTAATGGTTGGTCATGGTATTTTATATTTTTATATGAATGGATATTGAAATGTAAATGGTGGCGTTGTGTTAACAATGCATGGATTAATTATAATTTGGTGTTTCATTGATATCTGCATCTGTAATCATCCTCCACTGCAAGCTGTTTGTGAAAAAAACAAACAAACAAACAAACAAACAAAAAAAACCCCCATTCATATTCAGGAGCCAAGTTCAACCTAGTATAACACCCTGAACATATTTGTATCTGTGTCTAAATCAGGAATGACTGAACTCCCATTTTAAACCAATTCCAATTTGGAAGTATTTTCCATTAGAAAAGACTGCTATATTTGGAACAAATATGAAGAGTATAAATTCTAAAATATGCTATTTCAAGAAGAACGGTGCACTCTTCAAATTATTGTGTCAACATGTCAGACTGCATTGTTTATACTGTAATAAAACATATTATTGGTTATACTGCTTACCACTAGAGGGAGATATAATGATGCTGCAATTGCCTCACGCTCAGATATATAAACTGTGGGGTTTCACGTCTAAACAAGCACAGGATAAAAATAATGTACAGTACCTTATATGTGTGACTGAATGCCGTCCATTTTGTTTCTCTAAACAAAATGAAGCAACTCGCTCAACAGTTTAAGTGATAGCCTGATACAAAATCATGCTGTTTGCACTTTTGCAGTGTTGGTACAGGGCATTCCATTGTCAGAAGCATGGACATTTCAGGCAAAGCTGATGTTGCCATACAGAATGCTTTATATCTGGCATCATTCATATTTTCAGCAGATTTCTGGCCATAGAGGTGACAAACATATTTGCAAAGTTGTTCAAAGGTGTACAAATGCCCTGATGTCACATTCCTCTTGACCAAATTTCAGATCTTCAGCAGCAGTTTCTAAACAATCTGTTATAGTCATACAGAGGCACAGTTCTCCATGTGCTATGTACAACCTTAAGTCCTCTTGACAGAAACGTTTTCCGTTTGTCACACCTCGCCCCAAAACTCCGTTTTCCGTACTGTTTGTCTCTGCTGTCAGCATACTGAGCAGCGTTGCTCACAGCATTCCGGACAGCCTCATGATTCCCGCGGACCTATCCGAAAGCCCCACCGCTTGTGGACTCATTATTGTATTCAGCTGTGGGGCTTCCTACATAAGCGTGTCTGCGAGAGACATTCTTTGCAGATTATTGGTGTTTCTCGGCTATGTCTGTGCCGTCTGCGCTTCTCAGTCCGCTTCCTTGTCCCTCTGGCATCTTCAGGAGGAAGTCTGACCCAGTTATTGTTCCGTGGTTGTCCAGAATCTTTTGTTTCCTGAGGATGTTCTTTCCTGTCCCGAAGGCACCCATTCCAGTTTCGGAGGGGCAGACTTCCGTCAGTCTCAGGGGTGACTTCCATGTCAGAATCAATCACGAGGGTGACTTCTGTGTGAGTGTCAGTCGCATGGGTGACTTCCGTGTAAGAGTCAGTCGGGAGGGCAACCTCCGTGTCAGAGTCAGTTCCAATGGGCGACTTTCGTGCCAGAGTCCGTCGCGTGGGGGACTCATGTTCTAGAGTCCGACAGGGGGACTCTTGTTCTAGAAATGGTCGCTAGGGCGACTTCTGTGCCAGAATTAGTCAGTAGGGGGACTCCCGTTCCAGAGTCCGTGCCATTCGCGCTTTTCAGTCCGCTTCCTCGTCCGTCTGGCATCTCCGTAGTGCTTCTTTGTCCGTCTGGCATCTCTTTGGTGCTCCCTTGTTTGTTGGATTACGTCATGTTAGGACGCTCCCGGTCTGTAGAGCTTTATTCCGTCCGTTCCAGGACTTTAGATGTTTGTGTTGCGGCAAAGCCTGCTAGTGTTTTCAGTATTGCGGTAAGCTCGCTTATATGTTTGTGTTGCGTTCCCACCCGCAGTGCTTATGCCTTTTTGTTTCTGCACCCATATTCCGGCTCTGCTTGTTTTGTTAGCACCCGTTTTCCTCTTCTGCCCGTTTTTCATTTCATATCCGTTTTCTGGCTTAGCCTCTTCTGTTCACTGTGTTTGCCATTTGTTTAGTACTTTCTTTAATAAACCTTTGTTTTAACCTGCCTACGTCTCTCCTGTTTGTCTGCCTAGGGTGTCATTACACCGTTGTATTGGTGCCTTCTGATTCTGTCCATAAATTTGCACCAGTTTTGCACCACCACCAGCTCTACGTGATTGCTCTACATTTTTAATACATATTTCTGGATACTGGTTAATTATTAAGTTTATTCATATAAATTGACAAGAAACAAAGTGTAATAAATGTGTAATACTCACAGGCAATTAACTCAGTGTTCTTCTTCTGGGGTCCTAGTAACTGTTGCAGTAGGCTTTGTCTTAGAACCTAATGTACTGTCTGTAACAGAACTTGAAGTATCGCACCACCAGGGACACAGGCTTTGTCTCAAATATGAACAACATTGCTATCTTCCTTTATTTTTTCCAGAACTCTTCGCTCTTTGTGGACGTCCAGAAAATGCTGCTCCTAAAAGACGTCCTGAGCACGCAGCTTCAGGAGGACGTCTGCCCCAGTTCCTGTTTCGTGGATGTCCAGAATCCTCTGTTTCCTGAGGACGTTCCTTCCTGCCCTGAAGGCACCCGTTCCAGTTTCAGAGAGGCAGACTTCCGTCAGTCGCAGGGGCAACTTCCATGTCAGATTCAGTCACATGGGCTACTTCCGTGTCAGATTCAGTCACGAGGGCAACTTCCGTGTCAGAGTCAGTTCCAATTGACGACTTTCGTACCAGAGTCCTTGGATGACTTGGAAGACTTTCGTGGACGACTCATGTTCCAGAGTCCGACAGGGGGCTCTTGTTCTAGAAATGGTCGCTTTGCCAGAATTGGTCACTAGAGGGACTCTTGTTCCAGAGTCCGACAGTGGGACTCCCATTCCAGAGTCCGACAATTGGTCTCCCATTCCAGTCTGACAGGACGACTCCCGTTCCACAGTCTGACAGGGCAACTCAGGTTCCAGAGTCCGACAGGGGGGCTCTGGTTCCAAAAAGTGTCACTAGGGGGACTCCCATTCCAGAGTCTGACAGGGGGACTTCTGTTACTGTGACAGTCCCAACTGCACCTGATCCTGAGGTGTCGTCCACGGCACCCGCTCTCCAGCAGCATGTCAACGGTGACCCTGCTCACCAGTAGCACATGGACGGCGACCCTGCTTGCTAGCAGCATGATGGAGAACATATTTTACCCAGGTGTCATTCTGGATTCTAGATGCGTTTGACCGCTTGAAGACGTTATTTTCCACTACCTCTATCCTGGTGCAACCGTACCCAAGCCAGCAATTCATGATTGAGGTGGATGCCTCCCCACAGATTGTGACGGGGTGCATTCATGTTGGATTCTGGTTCTAGAGCGACCACCTGATTGGCCCAGCGGGAAGCAAGTGCCGATTACGCCGTGAGTCATCATCACTCATGATCTACATATGATTGCGAAAGGAAGGAATTATTGTCAATTTTAAACATATATTAAAAACAAACTGCTGGAAAATACACGGAGAACTTTTGTTTTCTCTCTCTATGCCAATAGATTTTTTAAATAAAGTAATTATTATTGGGTGCAAAAACTTGCATTTTCTTTATTAAGTTTGTTTGTTCATTTGTTCATTTTCATATCATCTTATTCCTAGTCATGGGGGTGTGAAGTATTATGTTTACATATGAACCAAAACATTAAAATGATACCTGGATGAGAAGTCTCCTTGCATAACACTTGGTTTCCCCCATATAGTTTTAGCTGGGTTATGACACTCGTTCACTTACTCACTCACTTTCCATTTCTACTTAATCCAAGTCAGCATCATGGACGACAAGGGCATAGGTGGCAGAGGGAAGGTGGGAGAAAATATTAGAAGGGGTGCCAGTTGCACATGCACACACTCCCACATACTCACACTGGGACACTGACCTGACACACCTCTCTGAATGTGGGAGGAATCCGATGCAGCCATGAGGAGAACATGTAAACAGACAAACAGTCATGCTTGAAAGTTTGTGAACCCTTTAGAATTTTCTATATTTCTGCATAAATATGACCTACAACATCAGAGTTTCACACAAGTCCTAAAAGTAGATAAAGAGAACCCAGTTAAACAAATGAGACAAAAATATTATACTTGGTCATTTATTTATTGAGGAAAATGATCCAATATTACATATTAGTGACTGGCAAAAGTATGTGAACCTCTAGGATTAGCAGTTAATTAGAAGGTGAAATTAGAATTGGGTGTTTTCAATCAATGGGATGACAATCAGGTGTGAGTGGGCACCCTGTTTTATTTAAAGAACAAGGATTTATCAAAGTCTGCTCTTCACAACACGTTTGTGGAAGTGTATCATGACATGAACAAAGGAGATTTCTGAGGATCTCATAAAGAGATTTTTGATACTCTTCAGGCTGGAAAAAGTTACAAAACCATCTCTAAAGAGTTTTGAGTCCACCAATCCACAGTCAGATAGATTTGGTACAAATGGAGGAAATTTAAGACCATCGTTACCCTCCCCAGGAGTGGTCAACCTACAAAGATCACTCCAAGAGCAAGGCGTGTAATAGTTAACAAGGTCACAAAGGACCCCAGGGTAACTTCTAAGCAACTGAAGGCCTCTCTCACATTGGCTAATGTTAATGTTCATGAGTCCACCATCAGAAGAACACTGAACAACAATGGTGTGCAAGGCAGGGTTGCAAGGAGAAAGCCACTGCTCTCCAAAAAGAACATTGCTGCTCATCTGCAGTTTGCTAAAGATCATGTGGATAAGCCAGGAGGCTATTGAAAGAATGTTTTTTGGTTTAAATCTTTTTGGTTTAAAAGAAAAACATTATGTTTAGAGAAAGGAAAACACTGCATTCCAGCATAAGAACCTTATCCCATCTGTGAAACATAGTAGTGGTAGTATCATGGTTTGGGCCTGGTTTGCTGCATCTGAGACAGGACGGCATGCCATCATTAATGGAACAATGAATTCTGAATTATATCAGAGAATTCTAAAGGAAAATATCAGGACATCTGTCCATGAACTGAATCTCAAGAGAAGGTGGGTCATGCAGCAAGACAACGACCCTAAGCACACAAGTCATTCTACCAAAGAATGGTTAAAGAAGAATAAATTTAATGTTTTGGAATGGCCAAGTCTAAGTCCTGCCCTTAATCCAGTCGACTGCAGGACTGATCACAGTTACAGAAGCGTTTAGTTTTGCAGTTTATTGCTTCACGGGGGGGGGGGGGGGGGGGGGGGGGGGGGGGTCACAGCAGATACTGAAAGCAAAGGTTCACATACTTTTGCCACTCACTAATATGTAATATTGTATCATTTTCCTCAATAAATAAATGACCAAGTATAATATTTTTGTCTCATTTGTTTAACTGGGTTCTCTTTATCTACTTTTAGGACTTGCGTGAAAATCTAACGTTTTAGGTCATATTTATGCAGAAATATAGATCGATATAGATATAGATCTAAATATAGATACAATAGATAAAAAATAAATAAATCTGACATAGATGAATACAGAATGATCACTTCCATAATAAGCATTGTAGAAAAAAAAGCAGTCTCCAAAGAGAAGATGATATTGTAGGGTTGTTTTAATTTAAGGTTAAGGCTGATCTGTTCTATAAAATGAGAATTTTAATTGTCAACACCAATGTCATGCATTTTTAAACTTGCAAAGCATTAATCACTGTCATCTCTAACAGCAGCTTTATAGTATGATTATTCCCCTTGCTACTGCAAACCATGATGAGGTGCTGATTTTCAATCTCTTTATCAGATGAATCAAGAGTATTAAGGCTTGAAAATGCTTTTTCAATATTTAAGAGATTTTACTGCAGGGCAGCTCCGGGGGTGAATTTGCAATTACTGACTGTTGATATGACTTTTACACATTCCCACTAGCACGGCATGTCACATACATACAGGACTGTGTCTATGGAATAAGTTCTCTCACTGATTAAAAAAACACTAGAGAAAACGATGGCAATTTTTAATAGTTACTGCTAGTATATTTTACTGCTTATACATTATTGTGTGTTTCAGCTAGGGCTGTTTTTGTGTCTCTGATACTGTTGTAAGGATACATCTTACATTACATTATTACATAAAGACGCTCATGTGCGGGTCCAAGAGAGCCTGAAGGAAGCAGGAAGCCTGCTGCACCAGAATCTGACCCAGCCAGAATTAATCTAGGGTCTGTGTCATACCTCCAACCTTGCGACTCTACACGACGGCTTACCGGTGTCCCTGAAAAGGTGCGCCAGTCGTGTGAGGGCCGAATAAGGTAAGAATACAACACCTGTCTGGGCTCAAACGTGCCCAGCCTTAAATAGCCCAGCCAACAGGTGTCGCCAATTGCGCACACACTCTGACGTATGCATGATCGCACTGAGCTTGCCCACACCGAACAGCGAGTTGACGCAACCCCCTAGCATTGGGAGCCTGACTTCTGATAGTTGATCATGGAAATCATCTTAAAAGTTTCCTGTAGTGTCTCATTTTGCAGATATAACCTATTATTTGATATCCTGTCATATTTAAATCACTACTATCTCATATCAGAAAAAGATGCATAAGAGTATTCACAGCAACTTAATTCCATTTAAGTGGATGACCATAATGTGATTAACAGCACTCAGATGTGTTACACAAATTGTTCCTCAGTAATGAAAATACAGTAATGTGTTGACTGCCTCAATACTGTTCAGCAGTAGTAAATAAATTGAGTGGTCTTTAGGTTGTACTACTTTCATGGAAACAATGTTTATGTCTAGATTTGTTTTCCTTGCTTAATAAGGTGACATAGTTGATCAGCTTTACTTTACACCAAAACATTTTTTTTTCAGCTTCCTCAAAGAACTATCTGCTGTTTTTCACTTGGAATGGAATCTAACCAGGGCAGAACAAAATGGAAAGTCTAGAGTGGACAAGAGGGTAAGTACACCATAGTCTGTGGTTTGAGAAACAAAAACCATACAGACTCTAATTTAGCTGCTTCATTAAATAGAGCAACAGAAACCAGCCGCTAGATTGCTCAGGCAGGGTATTTCTAGTGCCGGTCCCAAGCCCGGATAAATGGTGAGAGTTCATAATAATTTCACCATACCTGATCTGTCGCGGCCCGGGTTAACAACGACCGCCACTGGTACTGGTAGCAAACAGGGTACCAGCGGAAATTGGACTACTTTTTGCCAAAGACGAAGAGGAGGGAAGCGTGTGAGGAGACAGAGAGAAATCAGGAGGCGCCAGAATATAGCACTGAGGGTAGCAACCCTAAATGTAGGGACGATGACAGGGAAAGGTAGAGAGCTGGCTGATATGATGCAGAGGAGAAAGCTCAATGTTTTGTGTGTGCAGGAGACAAAGTGGAAGGGTAGCAAGGCTCGATGCATTGGTGCAGGGTTTAAACTGTTCTACCATGGTGTGGATAGGAAGAGAAATTGAGTTGGTGTGGTCCTGAAGGAGGACTATGAAAAGAATGTCGTTGAGGTGAAAAGGGTGTCAGATAGGATAATATGTTTAAAGCTGGAAACTGAGGGTGTAATGGTGAATGTTGTTAGTGGCTATGCACCACAAGTTGGCTGTGAATTAGAGGAGACAGAGAGATTCTGGGGGGAGTTAGATGAAGTGGTTGAGAGCATTCCCAGGGAGGAGAGACTGGTGATTGGTGCAGATTTCAATGGTCATGTTGGTGAAGGTAAT
>JAJAGP010000612.1:0-105000 GCA_025084515.1 Ancistrus triradiatus
TACACCAAAACCCTTTAAAACAATGGTAAAGTCTATCAAAACTGTTAAAAACATGTTAGTCTGTTTCTCTGCGCTTAAGCAGCGTCAGCCAGTAGCGAGCAGCGCAATACCGTAATATCGCGTGTATAGGCGCATTCGGATTTAAAGTGCGGATGGCTTGACTGTGAATCTCTGAAGCGCGGATAGCTTGACCGCGGTACTGCATTCCACCCAGCAAGCTAACTCAACAAGCCAGGATTTTTGAGACAAGCCTGGTTCATTTTGTTCAATTTCAGTTCTAAAAAAAAGAGACTACACTTAAGCCGGGTTAAGTTACTACAGCAACATGTGCTTTTGGACAATGCTCCGTGCCAAGCTGAAGCTTAGCTAAGCTTCATCAATTTTATTGGACAAGCCACATGATGTCATATAATCTTCATCTTGAAAAAGTGTCCAGGAACAAGTTCTGCTGCAGTACCAATAAATAAATAGCTGTGGATGGATCATTTGAATAATATTACTTGACTACTGTAATTAATTATTGTTTGAAAGATGGGCAGTTTACATTTATCAAGATGCAATACTTAATTTTATTTACTTACATTTTCCAAAAACAAACCAACAAAATAGTATGCGTTTAAATATTGATTTAGATCTTCATAGCACACATTAGCTGTTAACCATGTTAAGTTGCCGCATATTTTAATTTCTTGTTTTTATTGAAACAAATTCAGATCGGTGTAAAATGAAATTTCCAGGTGTGCTGGTGTATTATTGTGGACCATGACTGCCTGTTGGATGCTGCTTAATTAAAAAAATAAAAAAATAAATAAATAAATACAACATTTATTTGTACTATATATTATATTTGTAGACTATAACGGAAATAAAGTTCTTTATAGAACTTAGAGACTATGAGTAAATGAAGTTCAACTTAAGTGTATTTTGGCTCCATATGTCCCCTTTTAACTGAGTAAAAATTTAATACAAGCTTTTATTTAAAAATAAACCACACTACAACTCATTTACCTTTTTTCCTATCTGAAACTGATTGCCGAGGATGTTTAAATACACGAGTGATCTTCTATTTCAAAAGCGTAGCTTGGATTAGTGGGAATAGATGGAACCTGAATTTTATTAGTGGAACGGAATGAGCCTGAAGTGAACTGTTTGGCTAACTTAAGCAACGCTTTTATAAGCTCGCTTCGTTCAATAAATGGAGCATCACCATCAGATGGCGGCAAAGCTACTGTAAACCAGATTAACTCCACCGGACTTTGACTAGGCCACTACAAAGTCTTCATTTTGTTTTTCTTCAGTCATTCAGAGCTGGACTTGCTGGTGTGTTTTAGATCATTGTCCTGCTGCAGAACCCAAGTTCAGCTTGAGGTCACAAACAGATGGCCACACATTCTCCTTCAGGATTTTTTGTTAGACAGCAGAATTCATAGTTCCATTTATCACAGCAAGTCTTCCAGGTCCTGAAGCAGCAAAACAGCCCCAGACCATCACCCTACCACCACCATATTTTACTGTTGCTATAATGTTCTTTTTCTGAAATGCTGTGTTACTTTTACACCAGATGTAATGGGACACACCTTCCAAAGAGTTAAACTTTTGTCTCGTCAGTCCACAGAATAGTTTCCCAGAAGTCTTGGGAATCATCAAGATGTGTTCTGGAAAAATTGAGATGAGCTTTAATGTTCTTTTTGCTCAGTAGTGGTTTTCGTCTTGGAACTCTGCCATGCAGGCCATTTTTGTCCACTCTCTTTCTTATGGTGGAGGCGTGAACACTGACCTTAACAGAGGCAAGTGAGGCCTGCAGTTCTTTGGATGTTGTTGTGGGGTCTTTTGTGACCTCTTGGATGAGTCATCGCTGAGCTTTTGGAGTAATTTTGGACAGCAGGCCACTCCTGGGAAGGTTCACCACTGTTCCATGTCTTCGCAATTTGTGGATAATGGCTCTAACTGTGGTTCGCTGGAGTCCCAAAGCTTTGGAAATGGATTTATAACCCTTTCCAGACTGATAGATCTCAATTACTTTCTTTCTCAATTGTTCGTGAATTGTTTTTGGATCTCGGCATGATGTGTAGCTTTTAAGGATCTTTTGGTGTACTTCACTTTGTCAGGCAGGTCCTATTTAAGTGATGTCCTGATTGAGCACAGGTGTGGGTGCGGCTACAGACAGTGAACTCAGGTGTGATAAACCATAAAGTTATGTTTTAACAAGGGGGGGCAATCACTTTTTCACACAGGGTCATGCAGGTTTGGATTTTTTCTCTCTCTTAATAATAAACACCTTCATTTAAAAACTGCAGTTTGTGTTTACCTGTGTTGTCTTTGACTAATATTTAAACTGGTCTGGTGTTCCGAAACACTTAAGTGTGACAAACATGCTCTAGTCCTTGGTCCTAGTAGTATTTTGACCAAAACATGTTACGGGCATTTCGGTGACCCCATGTAACAATGTTAACTCTAGGAAAAGGGGTTTAGCAAAGTAAAACCTCATAGTAAACAGTGAAGAAAAGTACAGTACCATTGTTTTGAACAAACCAAGTTCACAGAAAAACACACACACGTTCACACTTTCAGTTAATGCTTTTGATTGCGCAAATATTGTATTTCAGTATATTTTGTTACTAAAATTGCCGAAGATCTAGTTGGACTAAAACTTACAACACGCTGCTGGCTGCGAACCTCATGATTACGGATTAATTCTCTTTATTAGACCACAATGTCTGCTTTTGTTTTCACCATGACATCTGGAATGAGATGATTAGATTAGTGTGAATGCAGAGACTCTGAGAGAGCTTGTGCATCACAGTAACTACAGTTGTGGACAAGAAAACTCCCATTCAGGCCACAGAAATCACATACTTTGCACATGCTGCAGAAATTTTATACAGTATGTGGTTTACCCCTGTATGACATATTTAAGTATGAGACCTGACAATGCAACAGTCATTGATGTGCAAAAATGCTAACTGTTCTGTTCTCAGGGTGAGATTCTCCTAGGCTTGGGCCAATAATGAGACTTAGATAAATGCTATCCTCTGAAGACTTATTGTAATAAACTATATGATCATGATGCATATTCACTTTGTGACTGTTAACCGAGTCTTACAATATTGCATGTGATTTTCCAAAGGTTATATAACAACCATATAGCTTATTTATTATTTACCAAATAAATCAGAAACCACTATACTTTTTCCAGCTTTATTTTACACATTTTGCCTTAAAAGTATTTTTACTTAGGTTGCTGACTGTAGTTCGCAGTCAGTAACCTGCTTGAGTTGTTTTCCTTGTGTCCAGCCAACAAACAGGAAGCAGCTACAAGCCCTGATAGATTAAATACTGTGTGCACATTGTATTTACTGCATACATTTAGCAAATTGAAATGAATAAATGTGCTGATTGATTAAATGAACTTTTGGCCACCGATGACCCCTAAATAACTGCTGTGATTGTGTGACGTGTTTTACTCAACAGGATTGTGTAAAATAAATGCCACTAAATGAAGATGTGTAAGTGGAGGAAGTTGTTTTGTAAAATGAAGAGTCAATAGTGTAAACATGCATTACCATAAAGGTGATGAAATACAGGACCAGGGGTTGAACTTAATGAAATGTGTTTCTGCAAGGCTTAAATAAACAGATCCAAACAGACCTCCGAAGCAAACCTTTCATGGAAATGATCCACAAAACGAATTGAGTGGAGTCCATGATGTAAACAAAGTAGGGAAGAAGAGGCTCTGCACTTGGATGTCGCAGATGTGGATCTAAGATGCTTAAGATGTTGTTTTCATGATCAGTAGTAATAATATTCCAGATCTCTGTATTCATCTTCTATTCAAAATGTAATTTATAGAAGTACATTTTGAGAAAAAGTAAAAAATAATTAATAACTCGTTTTTCTTGCTCTGTTTGTGGTGTGCAGAGCATCTGTCTATTCATATTCCTTTGCTTTTATTATCTAGTTTTGCCTTTAACGTGTTTGACTAAATTTACTCTGTTATAAACGACTTTTATAAATCAACATCTCACATCACTGAGAGCTTGTGTGTCTGTCTGTTTCAGGGTGTGTTTGATTCACTCCCATTTCTTATCTAAACGGCTATAAAAGCCTGATAGTTTTAGTTGAACATTAACGTGCAGTCACACAGTGTTTCTTTGGTGTGTGTGAAGGGGATAGTGTCGGGGGTCATGTTTATATATCAGTGCGGGGACCAAATGTCCCCATAAGGATAGAAAGGATAGAAGAAATAGCAAAAAAAAAATGCAATTTTCTTTTGAAAAGTCCAAAAAGTCAAAAGCTCTCCATTAGGTTACTGAGGTTAGGTGTTTGTGTAGGTGTAGGATTAATTAGCTACAGTAATCATTATGTCAACGGAAAGTCCCCATTAATGTGTGTGTGTGTGTGTGTTTACTCGGATTTATGAGTTACCAGATTAATGCATTACTGCGATGTTGGTTGTGCAGATGTTAGGTTGTGTTTGGTGCGAATGACACTTCCTTCCCTCTCTCTCTCTCTCTCTCTCTCTCACACACACACACACACACACACACACACACAAAGGGAGCGCGAGGGAGAGAAGCCCGTCCTATCTTACTCACTGGAACCACAAAGACAAATAAGAGAAGATAAGTCTGACGCACATATAGGAACCTTTATGGTCGTGTCTGTCAGTCATTCTTCACTCTCTCACCACTTCCGCAATCTGTTTTGGAGCTCCAGGTTCACCTCCTGCAGTCCGAGTATAATTTGAGTACTATTGAGATTTTTGTACCATGTGTACGGGGAAGTGTTCACGTTTTGTGTCAGGGTCTCTGTACCCACTGGCCGTCATCTCCATCATCTGTAACATTATTCTGTTCTTTCCCGGCTGGGACGTTAAATACGCAGAGGATGGACACTTAACTGCGGAGGTGAAGTACATGGGCGGAGTGGTCGGAGGAGGGCTGATGGTAAGAGATTCCTAAAATTTTGGTTAATGTTTTCATGTAATATCAGTGTTGTGATATTTTACCATAATGCACTTTCTTTAGGTGCTTTCTTATATTTATTGTCACACACTATAATTACTAATAGGAAATTAAGCCAATGTGTCTGGAGTGTCTTTCATTTTTCTTGTTAAATTTGCAGTATGCAGATTTTTGAGCACTGTTGGGCTACAATTCCCTTGAAAAGCCTGGAATAATAATAATTCAGCAGGAAGTGTTGGTGTCATACAGCTTCAAGGACTGGGGGTTTGCCCTGACTCAAACTAGTAACTGTTACTCTGGCTTTATCCAACCTCCCAAAAACATGGCAGTAGGTGGATTGTTTACTCAAAATTACACAACACAGGGAAAGCTCTTTACATCCACAGTGCTGCTTTGAATCTGCTACATCATTTTGTTACACAACTTGCATATTTATTATGGGTGCTGATGTATAAAAAACGCTGTGTGTAGGACTTTTCCTGCACGGCATTTAGTAGACATGACCTTATAAAGACAGGCTTACAAATAAGCAAAGCGCTGAAAGTTAAAGGCCTAACTTGGCAGATTGGAACTCACAAGCTTTTAATTATTAGTCTGAACCACAGATTCCACCTGTCAGACATTCAGCCACCTCTTACAGCATCCTGGACTCAAAGTCACAGAACCCTAGACATGGAAACACTCCCAGCTAAGCCGTGACCCGATACGAATTCTGAGTGACTCACCCCCGTCTTGCCATTAAACCCCTTTGTATTTGTCTTCAGGACTCTGGTGGCTCAATGTTTAAGATTTTGGGCCGTGCACCAGAATGTCTAGGGTTCAAATCGCACATCTGCCATGTTTCCACCGTCGGGACCTTGAGCAAGACCTTTAACCCACAATTTCTTGGATTGTAAGTCATAAATGCATTGTCTCACACACTGCTTGCAAAGTCACACTGTCACTCTCATTCCATCTATAGAAAATAGGTTTGGTGATGATGAAGTTATTTTTTCAGGATGATAAAGCATCTTAAAAAAGGGAAAAGTGTGTAAAAGCTCTTCAGGAAAGGTGTTATAATTCAATGGCATGCCCAGCAAACATTTCCGATCTCAAACCGATTGAAAATTTATAGTGTCATGATCTGTCAAGAATTATCTGCTATTTCTAGAAGGTTTGATGTAGAATATTGGTTTTCATTAGTAAAGACCATGTCCCAAATGCGTACTAATTGTCATTTTTTTCAAGTGTGTTGATTCCACAATTTAAGCCAGGTGTAGTACACCATGCCTACAATCACCAGTGGTATACCTGAAGTGAACATGAGACGCATTTTAAAAGAGGAAGATCTTGCCAATTGCTAAGCATAGGGTGGTTCATAGGCTAGTTTGTGGCAGCTGGTGGTATTGGAAAAACCAATATCTACTAAATGTCAACAGATCCTGGAATTGAAAAGCGTTGGACTTTTCAACAAGACAATGAAACAAAACAAACTTCAAAATCTTAAACTATATCAACAAAGGAAAGATGAAAGTTTGGAAGGACCTACACATGATGTGATTTCTTCCAAATGAGATGGTACCAAATATCTGAGCTTTAATTTATGTATATTTTGCACATAACCAATTGTATGTTTCATAGGTTCAGTGCAGCAGACAAAGAGGTGCAGATTTTACAAGATTAGAAAACTTAAACTTCTTCCATTTTCATTTAGAAAACATGCCATGAGCAGAACATGCCCAAATATCTCCATAAGACACTGTCCTGCTTAGACATGTGCTAAATGAAATTCTACAGAAACGGACACACACACCCTTCAAGCTGTCATTCTGTATCACAGAAATGATTCATATTATAAAACAATATGGGTGTGTGTACTGTGTAAGGAGCAGAATGTTCAGCAATAATGAATAATACACTGCATTCAGAAATGACATTTCTGCGATGTTGCTCATTCTCCGAGTCTCAGATTGTGTAGTGCAGCAGATTGAGTATTTAAAACGGCAACATGAAATTTGAACCCTTTCCTATGAATTGGATTTCTGCAAGAAATACTCATACAAAGTTAAAGACTTTATTGGCTTTTTATGATCATAATAAATCATCATTGACAGTTCAGACTGGAAAAACAATGTGTCATGCATAACTGATAAGGCTTCCTTTAGCATTAGTAGTGAATGCTGTTTAGAATTTGAACTCATTCTGATCTCTAAGTTAAGCCACAGCATGTTTGCCTTGAGTCTGGACTTATTCCAAATCACATTCTTTTCTTTTAAAACTGGCCTGTTGTCGATCTACCTGTGTGTTTTATTAGCAATTGACTCTTATGGGATGTCAGGAGGACATAGAGCATTCCTGAATTAATAAATGTTAATGAATATCCATATCTCACCAGTTTCAACGAGGGTACAGAGACAGTGATTAGTTCTGTCAAAATGAACACATATATTGTCTTAACTGATTAACACCTTAATGGCAATAAGTCTTTAATCGCATTTACATGTTAACAACAAAATAATGATAAAAGGTATGATTCTGGTAATGCCTCGTGTTTCTGCTTATAGAATTATTACAAATTAATAAATGGATTCTGTTGAAGTTTATGTTGTCCCCTGGTATGTAGTGTCATATAAAGTGCTTTTTAAATAAAATAAAATAAACTATTTTTCAGTGTGAAATACAACCAAGCAAAACCAAAACCAGTTTGATTAGTGCACTTAAATATTTTAAATGGATGTTGACTACACATTACTACAGTCACATAGTAGTTTAGATACTTAACACATAGTGTTTTGTTTTAAACATTAATATTACCTTGAAACACTTACTAAAACCGAGAAAGTAGAATGATACCACGTTTCTCATGCATTTCAAGACCTCGACTCTCTTTTCTGTCAGCAGGTGTCACAAGGGTTCATTTGTTCTAGTGTTCTTTCATTCAGACGTGAATTAGATACATATAAGACAGATTTTTATTTCCTATTACAATTCTTAAGACCTCGGCTGTTAAAGCGAACATACGTTGATCGGATGGATGTTAAACGGCGCGTATCTGTATTATAACTAAAAATATGTATGACGTGGGGGAAACCCTGGTTGACTCACACCCTGAGGACCACTGGGGATTTGGGAATTTGTCTCTGGCGACTGACAGACCTCACACTGCCAGAGGCAGAATACAAACCAGAGAGGCTCAGTCAAGTCAAGTCAAGTCAGATCTATTTATATAGCGCTTTTTACAATGGAGCATTGTCTCAAAGCAACTTTACAAGTTTAGGTTATTTCCTAATAACTACGTCCAATCCCAAATTGAGCAAGCCTAGGGCGACAGTGGCAAGGAAAAACTCCCTAGTTCTAGGAAGAAACCTTGGGAGGACCAAGACTCAAAAAGGGACCCAACCTCCTTGGGCGGCGTAGATGATGAATCTAAGAGCGAAACTAAAGTCATGGAGTCAAAGTTCGAATAAAATGTGAAGTATGCACATCGACATTAAGTGGCCCGGGTATGATGATGAATCTAAGTGCGAAACTAAAGTCATGGAGTCAAAGTGTGAATAAAATGTGAAAGGCTCAGTTGGTTGTGGTTATTGCTGTACATTTGTGAAAGTCCAAGTGGTTACTGGAGCCTGTGTGTAAGTCCAGACACACCTTCATATGCTCCACTTCACGTCAGAATCGTGAGTATCACTGCTCCTTGAGGTGGAGTCCGGGTCTGACGTTGACCAGTAGTGCCCCCACATTTTTACACTACAAGAAGGTTTTGACATTTTAAAAGTGCACCTTTTTTGTAACCGCTTTTTCACTTCCAGGTTTTGGCTCCGGCTCTCTTTATTCAGCTCACTGGTCAGCGAGGATGCTGTGCTAACCGCTGTGGGGTGAGTCCCAAATCAGCCCTCATTCACTACTTGTGTGTCAGTGTGCACTACACATAACTTCAGAAGATAAACACATACATTGTGCATATTGTAGATTACATATCTCAACCAAAAAGTAGCATATCATGACACAACACAACCTATATTTGTTATGGTGTACACTTCCGGTCAAAAATGGGCCAAACCCAAAAAGGCAAACATTAAGCATTTAATAGTTTTAACAAATCATTAGCTAGTAACATACTATGGAACAGAATTTCCTTTCATTCCTTTAAATGTTGAAGCCATGTCTAAATCTGCCAAAAACATTTTACATTTAGTCATCTGGCACACGCGCTTATCCGGAGTGACTTAAAACTGATACAGTCTTACATTCCAAGCAGTTGTGTCTTAAGGGTTGCTCAAGGACCCAACAGGTGGGATTTGAACCCTAGACCTCCTGGTCTATAGTGCAGTACTTTAACCGCTAGGCCACCACAGTCCCCAGTTTGCATAAAAAAGAGTCAATATTGTTCCACTGAGCATTCACAGGAGTGTATACTACATCATCTACGCTCACCTTATTATCACATTATGCTCACTACAGAGCAATCCACTCACCACTTACTATGTGGTGATTTAGTGGTTAAGGTACTGGACTATGGGCAAGAGTCTGCTTTGGGGCAGTCCAGGGTTCAAATCCCACCCCTTCCACTGTTGGGTCCTTGAGCAAGTCCGTTAACCCACGATTGCTTGGACTATAATAACACTATCCTAAATGACTTAAAAGTAATTGTATATAATGTGTGCAATACAGACCACAAATAAACCAAACAATCCCTACCTAGTGTGCACTACAGACAGCAGATACATGTATGTAATAAGTAACGGTGTGGATGTGAACACTGAACAATTCACACTTCACTCCCTACATACTTGTACACTACATGACTGGGGAGGGGGTGGGGTTTGTATTGATACAAATAGGTGTGTAACCATGGTGATAAGAATGTATCTATGGATGTGCCCTAAAATCACATTGTGTGTGTGTGTGTTGCAGATGTTCATGTCCATCCTGTTTGCCGGAGTGGGAGTGTGTGGCGCCCTCTACAGTTTTGCAGTGGCAGTGATGGCGCTGGTTAACGGGCCGCTCTGCCGATACAATTTACTCTTATGGGGAACTCCATTCAAAGACGAGTACGCACTCACTGTACACACACACACACACACACACACACAATCACCATGCACATTCACCCTACACACATTATCTACACAGTCACACTTTACACGCAAGCTCTACACACATTCCGTACACAGTCACTCTATACACAATCTTTACAGGCTCGCTCAACAGACTCACACTATCTACACAATCACATTACACGCTCTCTCTACACTATCACCCTACACACATTATCTACACACTCAGATTACACACTGTAATTACAGGAGAATTGTGCTCCTGATCAACCTCAGCCCAGCCCCTTATTGGGAACCTATTCTAAGGAGGAGAAAGCTTAAAGGTAGGGTAGGTGTGGTATCAATATCTTTAATTGCTGAAGCATGGTTACATTCAGACTTGACATGCAAGGTGTGGCAGGTTGCTGTAATAAAACAATCACGGGTATGGCCTCATGGAGACAGGAGGGAGGATCCCTCCTATTTTTAACATAACAAACAAAGCAACACAACAATCTCCTTTAATTTTCTCCTTTAGTTTTAAAAAGAACATGACGTCTTTAAGCCAACGGGAAATAGAAGGATATTTGGTAGACTTCCATTGCAATAATAAGGAACGTCTAGCTATTAAGGACGTGAAGGCTATAATGTCCTGTTGTGTAGAGTTAAGTGTAAGTGAGGTGTCAGAAACACCAAATATGGCAATCAGAGGGCAGGGTTGAAAATTTACCCCAAGAACAGTAGACATAGTTAAAAAATACCCAGCCCAGAAGCCTTTCAGCCCAGAACAAAGGAAAAACATGGCAAAGATGACAAGGGGAGCCATGGCACTTATCACATTTGTCTTCCACTTATAGATAGTTTAGACTTAGAAAAATGCGCCCTGTGTAAAACCTTAAACTGAAAAAGTCCAAGACGAGCACAAGAGGTGATAGATCTTATCCTCTCTATGGCCTGTTCCCAGGACTCCCCATGTACTTGACTTTCCAATTCCCTTTCCCATGTACACTTGAGCATTTGATTGGTTGCCAAAAGCTGAGATGGTGTCATACAACTTTGAAATAATTCCTCTGTGACGAGGAGCAAATGAAAGCAGAGTTCTTCGCTGTTCTGGAGGTAAAGAGGGAAAATTAGAGAAATACTTCAACACAAAATTGCAAGCTTGAAAATAGGGAAATAGATGAGAACCAGGGAGGTCGTAACGGGATGACAAATTGGACAAATTATCAAAGATACCATCTACATATAAATGTTTAAATTGAGTAATCCCCTTGTCAAACCACACTGAAAAAGCTGAATCTGAAAGTGATGGAGGACATAAATGGTTGTTATTTAAAGGTCCCAGAGAAGATGCAGCCATAAATTTAAAGTACTGTCTAAACTGATACCAGATCTTGATAGTGTTAAGGACCAATTGATTATTAGTACATAGATAGGGTTTTGTGGGAATAAAATAAAGCAGATAAAGAAGACCCCCTACAGGATGATAGCTCCAATTTACACCATGAGAATTCAGGAGATTTTAAGAAATAGCAAAGTTTGTGAATGTGAGCAGCCCAGCATTAAGTTAGAAAGTACTATATTTTACGAACCCTGGGTGATTTCCCACCCCAAATAAAAGAACAAATCCTAACCAGCGAGTCAAAAAAATGTTTTGGCAGAAAAAGAGGAATTGACTGAAATAAAAATAGAAAGTTTGATAAAATATTAATTTCGACTACATTAATCTTGCCAATCAATGAAAGAGGAAGGTTACCCCATCTTTGAATATCAGATGTAATCTTCGAAATAAGGGGAGTGAAATTAGCAGATGCAAGGCTAGGTAATGAACGAGTCACATTGATACCAAGGTATTTAAACCCAGATGGGGTAAATCTGTCTGTTGAAGACGACATGCTGCAGTATTAACGGGAAAGCACTCACTTTTCACCAAATTTAATTTATAACCTGAAAAAGTGACTTCTCCAAAATACCTAAACTTCTCCAAAATACCTAAAACAGCAGGGATAAAAAGCGTAGGATCAGTTATATACAATAACAAATCATCCGCATACAGCGATAATTTATATTAAATTCTGTTACAGGTGATTCCTTTGAATAAAGAGGAAAATCTTAGTGTAATAGACAGAGGCTCAATAGCGATGGCAAAGAGCAAAGGTGACAACGGGCACCCTTGACGTGTTCCACATCCAAGAGGAAAATAATCAGAATAGACATCATTTGTGTGGACACTAGTGTAACGCCAATGGAAGGTAGGAGACAGACGCAGGCAGTGGAGTACAAACAGGAGGCTTTTATTGACACTATGAACTGCAATTGGGATGCAGGAGCTACGTGAGCAGGTAGGTACCTTTTTGTGTAGCGTCCGTGGTTAGACTGAGAGGTGCTTATGTGTGGTAGGGTAGATAGGCCGAGAACGAGAACAGGTGTGGGTAATCAATAGGCGGGCGAGGAAGAGCAAGGCAGGTTGCGTGAAACGGGAGCGGCACTTGACGGGGGCGTGACAGTACCCCCCCTCGAAGGACTCGTGCCGGCAGGGGCGCGGCGGGATCCGGGGGACCGGAGGAGCGAGGAGGACCGGCATGGGCGGCATGGAACTCCCGGACGAGGAGAGGGTCCAGGACGTCCGACGCGTCCACCCAGCAGTTCTCCTCGGGGCCGTAGCCTTCCCACTCAAACAGGTACTGGAGACACGAACCGCGCCGGCGGGAGTCCAGGAGGCGACGGACCGTGTAGGTGGGAGCCTCCAGCGAGTCAGAGGGTGGAGGCTGGTCGAACGGTGAGGACTCCGCCAGGGGACCGGGGATCCAGGGCTTCAGGTGTGAGACATGGAAAGTTCGAGAGATGCGTAAGTGAGCAGGCATTTGAAGACGGTAGGTAACCTCGTTGATGCGATGCGTTACTTTATAAGGACCCAGAAAGCGAGGAGAAAAAGGGGTACTTCCCTGCATATGGCGCAGTCCTCGGGTTGACAGCCAGACGCGGTCTCCTGGCTGGTAGACTGGAGCGGCATGGCGGTGCCGGTCAGCGTGCCTCTGGTAGCGGTGGATGGCCTTGGTGATTTTGTGGTGGACCTGGCACCAGATGTCTTCGCTGCGACGAAACCATTCGTCGACGGCCGGGGAATCGGAGGGCGAGGAATCCCAGGGCACAAAAGGGGGCTGGAAGCCCAGAACGCACTGGAACGGCGTGAGACCGGTGGAGGAGTGCCGGAGGGAGTTCTGGGCTATTTCGGCCCACGGGAGGAACTGGGACCAGTCGTGAGGGTTGTGGAGACAATAGCAACAGAGGTACTTTTTGAGTTCCTGATTGACTTGCTCACATTGGTCGTTGGTTTGTGGATGGTATCCCGAGGAAAGGCTGACGGAGGCTCCCAGCTTGGCCACGAACGCGCGCCATACCGCTGAGGAGAACTGTGGTCCTCGATCCGAAAGGATGTTCTCCGGAATGCCGAAGACGCGGAAGACATGTTCAAACAACAGTTCCGCTGTCTGAAGCGCGGAGGGGATCTTCGGCAGAGGGATGAAGCGCATGGCACGGGAGAAGCGGTCGATCACGGAGAGAATGGCAGTGGATCCGTGGGAAGGAGGGAGATCCGTGATAAAGTCGAGCGCTATGTGGGACCATGGCTGATGTGGCACGGGCGCAGAGGGTGGAGCAGGCCCGAGGGGAGAGTGCGAGGAGTCTTGGCCTGGGCGCACACGTTACAGGATGACACAAAGCGGTGCACGTCCTTGCGCATGTTCTCCCACCAGTAGCGTGCCGTCAGGAGCTGATAGGTGCGGGTCTCCCCGGGATGGCCAGAACACAACGAAAGATGAGCCCAGGCGAGGAGGCGGTCGCGAAGATCGATGGGCACGAACTTCTTGTCTGACGGGCATCTGGGCGGAACGCGCGTTTGGGAGAGCCTGTCGTCCAGCTCACACTCGAAGTCCCAGGTGATAGCGCCGACGGTGCAGGAGGCTGGGAGGATGGGTGTGGGTTCCTCCGGAGTGGCTGGCTCGAGGTCAAGGCTGCGGGATAGAGCATCTGCCTTGGCGTTCTTTGTCCCTGGGCGGTAGGTGATGGAGAACGTGAACCGGAAAAAGAAGAGAGTCCAAATCGGCCTGACGCGCGTTGAGACGCTTGGCTGAACGGAGGTATTCCAGGTTCTTATGATCGGTGAGAATTGTGATGGAGTGTTTGGAGCCCTCGAGCCAGTGCCTCCACTCTTCCAGGGCCCGCTTGATGGCCAGCAGTTCACGGTCCCCCACGTCGTAGTTGCGCTCGGCCAAAGTGAGTTTGTGCGAAAAGAAAGTGACTGGGTGTAGTTTGGGTGGATCTCCGAGCCGCTGAGAGAGTACGGCTCCTACCCCCATGGACGAAGCGTCGACCTCCAGGACGAAGGGGCGTTCCGGGTCGGGATGTCCCAGGACGGGAGCGCGAGTAAAGGCGGCCTAGAGTGCGCTGAAGGCCTGCTCGGATTCCTGGGACCAGCGGAGAGAGCGAGGCTTGCCTTGTAAAAGCGCGGTGAGGGGCGCCACCGAGCAGCTGAAATCCCTGATGAAGCGGCGGTAAAAGTTCGTGAAACCCAGGAACCGCTGCAGTTGTTTGATGGAGGTCGGCGTGGGACAGGCGAGGACGGCGGAGAGCTTAGAGTTGTCCATGGTGACCCCGGAGGGGGTGATCACATAGCCCAGGTAGCGCACAGATTGGGAATGGAACTCACATTTCTCCGCCTTTACACGGAGATGGTGAAGACGCAGTCTCTCAAGCACTTGGCGGACGTGGGAGACGTGAGCGGCGAAATCCGACGAATACACCAGGATGTCGTCGAGGTAGACTATGACGGCCCAGCATATCCCGGAGCACGTCGTTCACGAATGCCTGGAAGAACGAAGGGGCGTTCGCCAGGCCGAAGGGCATCACCAGGTATTCGTAGTGGCCGCTGCTGGTGCTGAAGGCGGTCTTCCACTCGTCGCCCTCCTTGACACGGACTAGGTTGTACGCGTTTCTGAGGTCCAGTTTGGTGTACCAGTGAGCTGTGCGGAGCTGTTCGAGGGCGGAGGGTACCAGCGGGAGCAGATAGGCGTACCTGCAGGAGATGCAGTTGAGTTCCCGATAGTCTATGCAAGGTTTCAGGCCACCGTCCCACTTGGGCACAAAGAAGAACCCCGCTGAAACGGGGGAAGTGGACGGGCGGATGAAGCCGAGGTCGAGGTATTCCCTGATGTAGTCCGACATGGCTTGTTCTTCGGCCGACGAGAGAGGGTATAGACGGGACTTGGGTAGCGGTGCGCCTGGGACGAGGTCGATGGCACAGTCATACGAGCAATGCGGAGGAAGAGGAGGAGGCGAGCTGGACGCGAAGATGGAGGCCAAGTCTCTGTATTGGTCGGGCACATTGTCCGGTAGGGGTGCGGAGTCCGAGAGAGAAAGCGCGTTGACCTGCAGAGCGGGACGGAGCAGACAATGATCCTGGCACCACGGAGACCAGCGGGTGAGTTCACGGGCGGACCACGAGATGAGAGAATCATGGCGGCAAAGCCAGAGAAGCCCCAGGATGACTGGATAGGTGAGGGAGTCCACGGGAAGCAGAGAGATGGACTCCTAGTGAGTGGCGGCGGTGAGCAGGCAGAGAGGAGCGGTGGTACGGGTGAGCAGTCCCGATCCGAGTGGACGGCCGTCGGCCGCTGTGATCCGGCGTCTGGCTGTGAGTGTAATACAGGGGATCTTCCATTCGGTGACAAGGCGGGCGGCGATGAAGTTCCCCTGGGCGGCGGAGTCGATCAACGCTGTGAGAGAAACGTCAGTGTGAGCGAGCCGCAGGAGCATAGGTAACGTAAACGAAGAATCAAGACAGAGTCGACTCACCCGAGGTGAACGTGCCGGGTCCCTGGCATGTGTGTGGTCTGACCCAGTGGGTGGAGCGAGGTCACAGGCAGGATGGAGATGGCGGTCAGAACCGCAATAACAGCAGAGACCCTGCTCGAAGCGACGGCGGCGTTCTTCGGGGGACAGATGTGTGCGGGCGATCTCCATGGGCTCAGCCGGAGGCGAGGGATCACGGGAGGCAGAAGGAGAGGCCCGTGGAGCGGGATGAGGCGCGGAGGTCGTCCGCAGAGCGAGAAGTTGGTCGAGGCGAATGGTGAGAGTGATGAGCTCCTCCAGAGAAAGGTTGAGGTCACGCCCGGCCAGTTCTCTTCTGAGATCGGGACGCAGACCTTGGTGGAAAGCGGAGAGAATAGCAGGAGTGTTCCATCCACTTTGTGCCGCCAGGGTGCGGAAGTGAAGGGCGTAGTCGGCGGCAGGGCGACGGCCCTGGCGTAGAGTGAGCAGGACTTCACCGGTGGTGCGTCCGCACCGGTGGTCAGAAAGCGACCGTAACTGCTGGCCTCCTCACCTTGTTGGTTCCAGATGGCGGTGGCCCAATCCAAGGCTCGACCGGAGAGGAGGGAAACCACCAGGGCGATGCGGGCTGCGTTGGATTCCGGTGGTGAGTGGGTGAAGTAGAGCTCACACTGAAGGAGGAAGCCTTCACAGCGCTCCGGATCGCCGTCGTATTGACCTGGCAGGGCGATTTTGTACGCGGACTGTGGGAGCCTCGGTGGGTTGGGAGGAAGGGGAACTGAGGCCGGAGGCACCGCGGGAGCGGCAGCGGCGGGCGGCGTTAGCTGTAACACACGCTGAGAGAGCTCGCTGACAGAGGGGACCAGTGCGTTGAGCGAGTGTTATCCGCCAGCAGGGAAACCGCTTGAGCCACTTCCTGAATCTGGGAGCGGAGTTCGGCGAGTTGCTCCGCTGTGGTTGAGGCAAGGTCGGAACCACTAGCCGCTGTCTCCATGTTTAAGGCTACACAAACTGTAACGCCGATGGAAGGTAGGAGACAGACGCAGGCAGTGGAGTACAAACAGGAGGCTTTTATTGACACTATGAACTGCAATCGGGATGCAGGAGCTACGTGAGCAGGTAGGTACCTTTTTGTGTAGCGTCCGTGGTTAGACTGAGGGGTGCTAATGTGTGGTAGGGTAGATAGGCCAAGAACGAGAACAGGTGTGGGTAATCAATAGGCGGGCGAGGAAGAGCAAGGCAGGTTGCGTGAAACGGGAGCGGCACTTGACGGGGGCGTGACAACTAGCCTTAGGGGACGAATCCAAGAGATAAATTTATCACTAAATTCCGAATTTCTTCAAAACGGCAAACAAATATTCTCACTCTACCCTATCAAATGCCATTTCAGCATCCGAAGAAATCACCATTTCAGGTAGTTCAGTCAAATGTTTTGAATAGATTATACTGAAAAGTGTACAGGTATTAAAAAACAACTGACATCTTTATAAACCCATTTTGCTCTTCGGAAATAATATGAGGGAGCACATTCTCTAAATGGGATGCAATTATTTTAGCCAACACCTTTACATCAGCGTTAAGCAAAGATAATGGTCTGTAGGAACCACAGGAAGTTGGACCCTTGTTCTTTTTGAGAAGGAGAGCAATAGTGGCTTGTGTCAAGTTTGGTGGTAGGTTTGATACTTCTACAAGGGAGGGTGGGGAGTCCAGATGTCTGGCAGTATCAGTGTCGACAACAGGATTTGAAAGGTTCTGAAGAAATGCGTTTAATTTAGTGTTGTCTGCAGGAGACCCAGTTTTATATAATTAAGAGTAAAATTATTTAAAAATGGCATTCATTTATAAGGAATCTGTAGTAGTAATAATACTGTGAGTGTTTTTAATACTGGGTATCAAACGGGAAGTGGCCCGCTGTTGTAGCTGGTGAGTCAGCAAACGGCTTGCCTTATCACCATGTTCATAATATGGGTCACGACTGCATAGTAATAAGCATTCTGCCTCTTTAGTTGAAATGAGATCGAAATTCTGCATGTAAGTCAAAACGCTGCTTAAGTAATTCAGGAAAGGGGAACAGTGCATATCTTTGATCGAGGTTATTAATCGCAGATCTAAGTTCATTAAGCCTAGTGTTAATCTTTTTATTTGAAAGAACAGAGTAAGAAATAATTTGACCTCTCAGGTAACACTTAAGTGTCTCCCATAGTAATGAATATGAAGAGAACTCATTTTGATTGAAAGACAAGAACTCACCTATATAATTTGAAATGAGTTCGCAAAATTATTTGTCTGCTAAAAGAAGAGTGTTACATCTCCAAAGTGATGGGCTACATTTATAGGTAGAAAACTGAATATCTAATAGTAAAGGTGAATGGTCAAAAATTACAATACCTGAATAGTCAGTAGAATTTATGCAAAAATTAAGTGTTCTGTCAATAAAAAAATAATCAATCCTAGAATATGAATGGTGTGCTTGAGAGAAGAAGGAAAAAATTTTGATAGAGGAGTTACGAGATCCCCACGGCTCAACAAGACCATTTGGTTTCATGAAACCAGAGAATGTATTTGGCATAGAAGATTGGGTCAAGTTGAGAAGATTGGACCGATCCAGAACTGGTTCAAAAACACAGTTTAGATCCTTTCCAAAAATCAGGCAAGGGAGTTTGTTTTAATCAAAACTAGACGAAAGAGGAACAGCATGTGTTTGCAGAACAAGAGGTCTCAAGATCAAAACTAGACGAAAGAAGAACTGTATGTGTTAGGAGTCACGCTGATCCCGGCTTGTGACGCTGGAGGTCAGCGATGACTCAGTTTGCGGCATGAGAACGCTCAGCACTATCGCACATGCCATTGTTTGGGTGTCGCATCCTTGGACTCCTTGGCCCTCACACGGCTGTTTTTCTGAGCGCTGTCATTAATTAGGGACAGAGGTAGTTGGCGGTTCATAGACTGTCAGCATGGGGCAGTCAGTAGTAGTTTTTAGTGTAGGGCAAGCTGATTACTAGCGCTCCCGGTCACCGCTCTTCTTCGGCATTTTTGGCTCGCTTGCTGTGGCGAAGCGTGCTCTGCCTCCTCCCACTTGCGCTGTCGCCCTCCCTCCTCCTTCGAAATGTGCCACCGAGGAGAGCAGCTTTAATGAGCCACCGATCATGACCCTATTTAAAAACGGTCTCAATGAGGAACTGGAGGTCGAATTATTCTACCCCCCCCCCCCCTTGTCGATCTGTTCAACCTGGCCATATGTGCTGAAGCCCACCTTAAAGAGTGGGCTAGGGAGAGGGTGGGTCTTACCTGCAGCCCATCATTTCATTCCAACATGGCGTACCTGAGCTGCTAGTGCCACCCAGCTCTGTACCTGAGCACGCCGCACTTTTTAGCTTCATATTTGAGCAGGTAGCACCGCCCAGCTCTGTACCTGAGCACGCCGCACCCTTTAGCTCTGTACCTGAGCAGCTAGTGCCCCATAGCCCCATACCTGAGCACGTTAGCTTCATACTTAAGCAGCTGGCACCACCCGGCTCCGTACCTGAGCACTCCTTGGGTCTGTACGTTAGCTCCATACTTGAGCGGCTGGCGCAGGCTGGCTCTGCACCTGAGCAATTAGCGCTGCCCAGCTCCGTACCTGAGCTCGCCGCCCTTTAGCTCCATACCTGAGCAGTTAGCGCCACCTAGCACTATCCCAGAGCACGCCGCTTCCTTTAGCTCCGTACCTTAGCAGTTAGCGCCGCCCACCTCTGTAAATGAACAGCCAGCGCTGCCCACCTCCGTACCTGATCACACCGTGCCCTTTTGCACTGTACTTGAGCAGCTAGCGCTGCCCAACTCCGGACCTGAGCACGCTGCCCCCTTTAGTTCCATACTTGAGCACATTAGCCCAGTAGCTGAGCCATTTGTGCCACGGTATTTTGCACCGATCTATGTGCTGCGATCGCTACTGCCGACCCCTGCGCCATGGTCTTTTGTACTGATCCCTGTGCTGCGGTCACTACTGTTGACTAAATGCCTTGGTCACTTTGTTAACCGGTGCCAAGGTCATTGGTGCCTGTTCGCCCAGCCAGGTGACTCGTACCAACCTTTTTTGTTGGTCTTGTCAGGTTTAGCCCCATTTCTAAGCCGCCAGCACCAAGCTCCTCCCCTGAGCCACCTGATCCAAGCTCCGCTCCTGAGTCGCCAATTAAACTGAATCTTGTTCTGGACTCATCTGGGCCCACCTTTCCATTTACCCCTTATTTTAATGTGCATCCTGCCTACTGGCAACTCCCCGGGCATCATACACTCAACCCAGACTGTGTTAGACAGGCTAGGGGAGTTTTTGGTAGCGCTTAGGGGGGTACTGTCAGGAGTCACGCTGACCCTGACTTGTGACACTGGAGGTCAGTAATGACTTAGTTGGTGCAATCGCGCAAGCGCCAGTCCTTTTTTGGTGCCATGCGAGCAAGTGACAATACCTGTTGGTGGGGCTATTTAAGCACACCTCTTCCTACACAATCACCCCACACACTCACTTCTTACACCTTGTCTACACCCATGTGACCTACACACTCATTTCATATACGCTTACTGTACACACTTCAATCACAGTACTTAAGCCACATCATTTCTAGAGTTCAACATATTATACACATCACACTTGACAGGGTGTAGCAGTAAATTTTGGTAAACTGGCTAATGAGGAAATTTCAACTTCCTAAATGGTTCTCTCCCTCCTACGATGAAGAAACACGCACTATGTAGTGTGCTAATACATAGTACGTCAGAGCAGAGCAATATGGCATTTCAAAAGGAACTTTTAAAATCACGCTTTTGACATCGAAAGTTGAGCAGACATGACATTTACTGACCTAGAATGTGATCATTTACTAAGAAGAGATGACGCATAGCTAACATGACATTGCTATTTTACACTGAGAATGACTGCTCGCATTGGGTGGGTGTGTGTGTGTGGAGCTCAGCCACCATTGGAAACGGATATGTTTAAATACTGTGTAAAAATATATGTATTACAGATTTTTCTTATTGTTATATACATTGGTCTATGAGAAAATACAGAAAATGTTCATTCAGGCATTCAATCATGCAAATTGTACCCTAATTAGGGAACGCCCCTGCATTTTTGAACACCAGAGGGTGCAATCACACCCTGTTTTAAGTGAGACTCCTGTTTTCTTTTAATTGCAGCAGACAAAAGATTATTTTTGGTATTTTCTTATGCAAGAACAATACACATTCTGTTGAATTGTTATTCTTTCAGGAATGAAAAAGGAATGTTTTCAGTGTTATTTAAGATACAATGAAGCATTGAAGCAATGAAGATACATTTTGTTTACAATTTCAAACCTCCTTTTCTAGTCATTTCTTTTAATTGCAGGGACTAAAGTTTTTTGTTTAAGACCTTATGAAATAAATGTGCATTCTTGACACTTCGTAAATAAAAAGTGATGTCTTTTATCAAATGTAAAATTCGAGAACTGTGAGAAAATCGAAACGTGAGCAGAGTGTATAGTTATACTCTCAAAAAGTATCACTTTCTTTTTCAACTCTGTCTTTATCCATGCCTCCCTCAGGCCGGAGAGTTACCTGGCGCACCGTGATTGGTGGAATCACTGCGCGGAGCCAAAGGGCGTGGTTGAGTTTAACGTGGCTCTGTTCTCCATCCTGCTGGTGTGTAGTGGCCTGCAGTTCATCCTGTGTGCTATTCAGATGATCAACGGCCTGATTGGCTGTCTGTGTGGAACCTGCATCGACAAGGGGGTGAGAGACTCTAACAGATACAGAGAGAGATATTTCATTCTGCCTGTTGCTATGCTTGAGTGGAGTCTGGCTGTGTTACAAATCTGGCACTAAACACTACACACAACCAGATATGGATTAAGACAGTTTGAATTGGTGCTGACGTTTTAATCGTGTTTACAGTGATGTTATATTGATGTCATCTTCAGAAAGCATTTTATCCTGATCAGGGTCAGGGTCTCCAATAGAATTAAGCTTTATAGGAAAACAAGCTCTATTATGACAAAGGGAGGTTGCAGAGGAAGTATCAGGGCTGGGCGGTGTGCCGGTATATATCATGCCATGGTAGAAACACATTCTACTTGTAGAGATTTGGCTATACCTTTATCCTTTATCACACTTTGTGGTAAAGGACTGTGGTCAAGTAGATTGGGCGGGGCATTTACTCTGTTTACATGAGAGCCACGACTAATGATGGTGAAAGAGAGAGACACTTCAGTGGTAAAAGATTTCTCACAAACAACTGAAGATGAGGAACCTGTGACTTAAAGCAGAACAAACTCATGTTCAGAAAACTTTCCTGAATCCTGTGGTAAAGTGTACAGTACAGGACAAAAGTCTTAGAGCACCAGTAAATTAGATATACCATTAGATATACTATTGTTTTAGAAAATTCTAAAGGGAAAATTCACAGCTTTCAAGCACCACTGTATGTAATCTTTCGTTAAAATGCAGGCACAAAGCTGACGAGCTCCATTGTGTTTGTTATAATTATAGTACTGTGCAAAAGCCACCGATTACATATACATATACATTGTTTTAGCAGTGGTATAATGACCATACATATTTTTATCAGTCTCTTTATTATAATACAACCAGAAAATACAGGAAATGTGTATGCAGTATTAAAAATCAATCTGAAAAAACAGCTTCTATAGGCTATAGTGGTAAGTATGTATTTATTTTTCGGAAAGGGAATATGCTATAGCTCACAAAGATTTGAATGAAGATCAGTGGAAAAGAGGATTATGGAGTGACGAATCCAAGCTTTGGGTCCAATCGTTGACAATATGTTATGCAGTATATGGTCATTATGCCATTGCTGAAACAGCAAATCTAATGGTGGCCACGACTTTTTCATAGTACTGTATGTGGAACAAGTATTGAATTGTGGCTGCGCAGCCATACGTGAGCTTAGCTGTAGAATTTATTACACCTTGGACATTGTACAGATGATGTTTACAGACCTCCTGTTTCCCTGGAGAACACACTCTGGAAATGATAGCGGAAAGCCTTTTATAGCTTTAGGTTTTAACAGTTATATTGCGAGTGTGTGCAGATGATTTTACAAACTCATTAATCACATAGATGTTAACCTGATTTCCTGTTATCAGGAGTACAAATATTCTGGAGATGACTGTACGCAACTTTGCATTGATCCATGTGTTCTCTCCTTTTTTTTACAGCCTGTGTAAGTACACACTGTGACCCTGAGTGACCCTTGCTTATTGGAATCAGATGTTTCATCATCATGTCTCATTCATTGTCATTTAGTATCAACTGAACTCAAATAACTGTAAATAAGAAGGGGTGATGAATTCAGGTATGAACTAAACCCCATAGCTTTATTTCATAAAGTCATTTCAATTAGCACTGTTTTCATTTCCAATAATGTACACACCATTATTAACTTTAATTTGCCTGACCTGTATTGTATTGACATTTATGTCAGGATTGGTCCCGTTCATTTTACTACCGTCATTCTAACATCATAACCCGTTTTCCAAAAAGACGATTCATAAATCTGTTATGGCGAATGTGTTCTGTTCTGTGCTCATTAACGTGCAGTGATGCGGTACTGAATAACATTATTGTCTGCTTACTCGTGTGTACTGAACTGTAATCCTTATACATGCTATAACATTTACAACTGTGTGTGTGTTTGTGTGTTAATTCTACATTTAAATAATAAAATGCAGTTTTCTAACTTTAATGAGCTGCTGACTATTTTTATAAGCTGGTGTTTTAATATAAACCAGAGCCACTGTTTACTATTTAACTAAAAATGATATGCAAAAGTTAAATTAGCAACTGTAAGTGATTACAGCAGGAATTTGGAAGATCATCACTGTGAAGACCTGCATTTGAGTCTGAAGAGGCTGTGACGGAACTAAGTCACCTTTCTGTGCGTCCATCCAATGATTTCTGGGATTTTTATACAGGTATGCGCCGTTTAACGTCCGCATTACATTCTGTGAAACAGGACGTTGACTGCAGATTTTTTTTTAACATTTAGTACAGTACTAAAATATCTTTTATAACGCTTGAAACACTTAGAATGAAAAACGAAAGTAGTAACGTTACTATTTTTATTTTCTGCTTCCAAGGCTGCGATTCTCTTTCCTGTCAGCAGGTGTCGCAAGATGTATTCAGATTTACAGTATATTTACATTTTTTTATTCCCTATTACTGTACAATTCTTAATGCATCGGACGTTAAAGCAAACGGTTGCAAAAGTCCCATACCTATATTCAATGAAAAGTGAATCAGAGATTGACGAATCAAATATCACGAGATCCATTTCACCTCAGAGACTAATAGTAGCAATATAAGATTTAATTGCTCACTATGCTTATTCATTCCGATTTCCACTCAGAAAACATCTTTTGTTTGTTTGAAATAATTATCTTTCTACAGTTTAAGACTGCGAAGTTGAACTTTAGATCAGTTTATCAGTCTATACTGTGCTATATTTGATCAAAACAATTACCTTGTATGCTAGTTTGCTGTGAATCGCTCCAGATCATACAGTTACTTTAGTAAACGTTCTTCAGCTAAACCCAACCTAAATCGTGGCTGTGTTGAACGCTGCACATTAGCACCATCGGTGCTAGGTAGAAATCTTGTATTTTCTGTATTAGCTTTTTGAAAATAAATTTAAGCATGAAGCATTTAATACGATTGTTTAGTGCATCAGAGTTAGTATGTCAGCTAGGACGTAAGGCAGCTCAGGTTATGTCCAGCTAATGTTGGCTAATTAGCCAGTAGATGGCACACAAGCTCAAGGAATGGGCCTGCTAAGTTCTGAGGTATTCATCGGCAGCGTCAAGGATAAGGGCCGGATTCACGAAATCTTTCTTACGAAAAAACTTGCGAAGGTTTTTAAGACAGACACTAAGAAGTTCATTAGAATGCAATTCTCGAAACAAACTTAAGAAGTTCTCAAATATTTTAATAATTTTTATAATAATAATAATAATAATAATAATAATTTTCTTAAGATCTTCTTAAGAAACTCTTCATTGTTTTCTTATGTAGACTACATTGCATCTTACAGCTTACAATATACTGCACAAGACACATTTTTTAATTTGTTGGCGGTTACTTTCGTAATTAGTTTAATCCTCTCTGAGGATGAAAAAACAGAGGAAATTCAAACAAAGCGTTCAAAAAACTTTAGCAGACAAGACATAGAGGTGATGGTGGAAAAAATAGCTGGCTTTTCCATAAACTTTTACTTATGTAGACTTCTGTATTTTAAGGATGACCTTCATTCGAAAGGCTTTTAAGCATTTAAATGTAAGCCTTATTTCCAGTAACTAAATTGTTTAAAGTATTAAATTTCGATGCTTACCTTCAACTCTTACAGCCTAAGACAAGTGTAAGGTTAACGTAAGGTTAAGGAAACATTTAAGAACGTAATGTGTTCAAGAATACCACTCATTCTTAGAATTGTTCTTAAGAGAGAGAAGTTACTTGAAGAAACTTTTTTCCTAAGAATGAAGTTAAGAAAATACACACATTTAAGAAGATTTTCTTTCTTAAGAAACTTTCATGAATCTGGTCCCAGGTTTTCATGGCTGAACAGCCACACACAAGCTGTGCAGAAGTGTCAAGTGAATTTGCATGAAGAACACCAACATTGGACTCTGGAACAGTGGAAACAGATTCTCTCATAATTTTGGTAGTTTGACAATCAATAATTCAATCAATCAAATCAAGCTTTATTTATATAATGCGCCTTTCAAAAAAAATTAAAATGAAATTCATGTTACTTGACAGATCTAAGTTTGGTGAACACCAGGAGACTTCTTCCTCCATTCAGGGTACATGCTTGTCAGCAAATACCAGGATAGGATCCAGATCGCTTTTTTTTTAAAATATATGATAAATAATACCAACAACATCATAGAATTCAGATTTTTTTTATTCTCACACAAAAACAGCTTCCAGCATAGTTAGAAAATATTTCTCAAAATGTATTTGTGTTAATTAGATGACAAATGAGACCTTTTAAACAGTTATAAAAGACTTTTTAAATGCTGTTCTGTTTCACTTAATCTTTACACCAGTTACAACTGTAAAACTAAAAATAATGCTTTTTATATTTTTTATTTATATAAAATAATACTAGAGACAAAGTGGAATATAAACTTTAAATCTACACAGGCAGCAGAATGTTATAAACAGCAGCTCGCCTTCACATGAGAAATGCAGATTTAGGACATAACTTTTAAACTGTTGAGGTAGACTAATATTATTAATTAAGTTTGAATAAAAATGAATAAAAGCTGTTTATAAAATGTGTTTGTAGTGTTCTTATGTCAGTTAATAGGCAATGTGTTTTCATTTTAAGTGAACTACTATTAATTAAGTTTACCATTTGACTGTTTGCTGGTTACTGTCAGATCAGTTGTCTGGCTGAATAAAAAGAATCACTGACAGTCGATCAGCTGTCAAACTGTGACATCATAAGTTTGCGGCTTGCCTCGTAACCCAGGAAGAGCGCGCCGTTCGCTGGAAACGTCCGGATCATGGTAGGAGTGAGACCAGAATACAAAGCTCTTATACCTGCAGAGAGAGAATAAGATATGGAGGAGTCTACATCTAAACCCGTGATCAACTTAATGTTATAAACTGCTCATGTTGGGCGTCACATTTATGCAAATTAATTTTGATGAAATGTCAAAACGCATTGAAGGTGACTGTCTGTAAAACACTTATTGGACAAACGAACCATCATCATAATCTAAAAACATTTTGACTGTCACAGTGATGGGTCTGATTAGCGCTGTCACTTCACGGCTCCAGAGACCTGGGTTCGAGTCCCAGCCCAGCCGCTCCCCATGTCCGTGTGGGTTTCTCCAACCATGATTTGGATGAAGCGGGTATGGAGAGTGAGAAAGGGAGTGAGTAATGGGTTAAATGACGCCACTTGCCTTCGGTTCTGAAGATGTGTATGAAGGTTTTGTAGAATCCGGCCTGCGTTTCAGTCATGGACATCACCTGGATTCGGGATTTCACACAGTCCATGGGATAAACCACCAGCCAGAGACATGCTCCTCCTACACCCCCGCTGAATACGATCGGGGCCACGCCTGTACACACCCACAATAAAATTGTTTATTACCATATTTTGTAAGCTCTAAAGACACTGAGATTTCTCTGCATAGTAACACTTATGTTATCGTTTCCCTAGAAGCCACAATCACACTGTGATTGTATGTGAACATTTATCTCAGGTGAAATTTGCAGGGATCAGCAGGTTTACATCAAAAATTTCTGATGTGAATAAAATCTAGTTCTTTGAATGTGCATGGCCCTTGCAGTCCTGGGCCGGTGCAAGATAAAAACTGAATTAAGTTAATCAAATTCAGTGTGTACTGTTCAAATTCAGTGTGAATTCAGTGTGTCAGGAATTCAAGTTTATACGTCGTTTGACCCTCACAAGCTAAATCTGCCAGCTCTTTTTATCCTTGTGGGGACATTTTGCTGTTTGCAGCTGTATTTTTTATACAAAAACTGCAAGCTACTTTTAAAAAACCAAAATATGTCCCTTGTAAGTCCTCACAATGACAGAAAGACATGTTTGTGTGCTGTGTTTTGTTATGCGTACCGATGTCATCTTTGCTGCAGTGCATGTAATCAGCGAAGAAAGAGCGACAGAGTTCGTACGCCCCGAAGAAGCAGAAGTACCCGGGCACCTCCCGGGCGATGGTGGGGGTAAGACCCTGAAAAAACCCTACAGGACCCTCACTCTTCATTATACCCTTAATAACGGCCCACACAGAGCTTTCGGGGGGAGAGAGAGACAGGGACGAGTGAGACCATAAGAGTACATTAGTAGCTGTAAAATAATAACGCTGATCATTTTTCCCTGTTTTTCCCCCCATTTATTCCTAACCAGGCTCACAGGGGAGTCTGGAGTCTATCCCCAGAGGTGACAAGGTGAGGACATAAGCTGCCCTGGATGGGAGAGAATATCTTACTGCATATCATTTGAACTTGGAAAAAAAATCCAACAAATTCAGAATACGGATTCTGCTGCATGTGTATTTACGTGATTATCGGATTCCCGTAAAGTCAAAATGTCGTTGTAAAATGGGGACTAGTGGCACATGGGACTTTCTGATTGGTCCCTGGTGTCTGCAAGTTATCTGTATATTGGACGAAGCTTCGAGTCTTTAAATATATCATGTGTACCCCTGGCATAAATGGACGTTTCATGTTTAAAAAAGTGGAGGTTGTCTCTAGAGGTTAGAAGCCATTCAGAATGCCATCTAATGCTGATGTTCTATCATCTCCATTTGTTAAATTGGGTCAATAAAAAGGATCATTAGAGTTCAGAGAACAGGGTTCAATATGACATACATTCAAATGTTAATAAATACTCTGCTTGCCTTTCTTACTAAAGACTCCACAGTTTATTCCTAAGAACACTGGTAACAGAAGTAAATAAAGCGTGTACTTGTGCGCGGTCCTTATTTTGCCTGAGGCTGCCATCTCATTCATCACCTGCAGTCTGCACTTCACCAGCTCCGTAGGGCACAGGACCAGCGAGGAGAAAACAGAGGCCACAGAGCCAGCACACGCCTTCTGTACATCACTGCATAGACAGATCGAGAGATTTTAACAGACGAACTACACTGAACCCGTTCACCAAATGAGATGACCTCGCTTAATGAATCATCAGCATCACTGCTGTTGTAGAATCCCCTCACCTGAGCATGGCGTTTTGGCCCAGGCCGCACATGTGCCGCACCAGCTCCTGGCAGAACCCGTAGCTCATAAAGAGCACTGCGTTCTCAGCCACGTTGGCGACGAGGGCGGGCAGCGTGCCCTGGTACAGACCCCTGACGCCCACCTGCCTGTAGGTGGAGACAAAGCAGTGCAGAAAGCCGCGATAGAGAGATGGAAAGGACTGCATCTTCACCTTCACCGTGTCCAACGACTGGCCGCTGAACACACACGCCATCCCTCCTGCACAGAGAGAGAGAGAGAGAGAGAGAACAGTCTGCATGGGTTAATGTGACTCAGCCTTTAGTCAAACATCTGCACACTCACCTACATATCAGCTTTAACCAGGGTAGCACGATGGCTCAGAGGTTGGCACAGTCGCCTCACAGCGGCTACACGGATACGAAAATGAATGAATGAATAAATAAAAGGGGATGCACATGCATGGGCACTCAGCACCGGTCTCAGGCCCGGATAAATGGGGAGGTATGCATCAAGAAGAGCACTAAACCTGTACCAAATCTAATATGAGTGTCAGAATGAGCCACTGTGGCGACCCCTCATGAAAAGAATAACATGCATATATAGTACTGTGCAAAAGTCTTAGGAAGCCATTAGATTTGTTGTTTTAGCAATGGTATAATGACCATATATAGTCTCAAACAGATATATAAATACAGGATATATGCACACAAAATAAAAAAACACAGTTTTCTGGACCAAATGACTTCTCCCATTTCAGTATTTAGTGTGACCTCCCAGAAAAAGTAGTTTCTTGGCTGCTACCCTTCCAAAACGACCGCTCCTGATCAAGCGTCTTCGGACCGTAGAAGAACTTGGCATTCTGATGAAGCTGCCAGATGCTGCTGTTGTTCAAGTTTAAGGGGAGGAAACACTAAATACTTAATACTGTAGCCTATAGAAGCTGTTTTTTCTGATTTCTTTCAGTTTTTTTAAACTGCATACAAATGCATACAAATGTTTTTGTTTAAGGAAAGATGAAGTAGCAGTTTAACACACAGCAGAATTAAAGCATGAGCACAAAACTAAAGGTGCAGATTTACAGGCCAGATTTTAAGTCAGTTACAGTAAACTACACACTTTTCCTCTTCCACTATGAGAAATACTGAAGCATTTGTACCTATGGCTCCAGACGACAAGTCAATAACAGCCTGTACCGCAGGATGAGGCGCCATGATCACAAAGAGCAGGACGTACCACTGCTGACCTGCGTCTGCTTCTAACAGAGCTCGACCTGATGAGAGAAAGACTTGTGTTATGATACAGTCAAGATCAGAGGTAGAGAAAATTATTAGAAGGTAAAATGGAAGATACAGGACATCCGGTCCAGTCCAGTAAAACATAATAGAGATATATTCGTAATTTGGTAATGAGCTTGCAATGAGTTGCCAGATTTATCACCAATTTAGCATTTATGGGACTAGTTGGGATGCCAGGTTTGGCAACATACAAGTGTGCTGAATTTACAGACACAGCTGTAACATCCATGAGCAACACAGGATACCATATGGAAACTGTATGCCTCCATGCCCAACCATATCTCATATTGTATCCAGGCTATAGGTGGCCTAACAGGGTACTAGATACCTTTCAGGTATTTTTCAGGTATTTAGAACAGGTAGCTTTCAATTGTTTTGAAATGTTCCCCCAATAAATGTATCCTTTTGAATCGTATCCTTGTAATGTATCCTCTAACATCCTCTATTTATTGACCAAGTATGTTTAAACAAACAGGGAATTTGTTTCCTCTTGTTGGTATCTCTCCACAATTTACAGATATACAAAAAACAGAAAACTGGCATAATATAATACATAAAGCCCAAATGTGGCATGTAAACAACAGTAATGTAAAGTCCACCATACCCGGGCTACACCAGAGGGCAGTAACTCTCTCCCTCCTCCAGGTAGCTGGGGACAAAGTGTCGTCAAGGACTTTCCTGCTTAGACCCAAAATCCTGTGTATCGAACTACATAATGCCAATATGTATATTTTACATTATTTTATTTGAACTATCTCTGTAGGACTTATTTGTTTAGATAAATTAGTTTCATTCTTACATGTATCATCCAAGGAGGTCGGGTCTCTTTTTGAGTATTGGTCCTCCCAAGGTTTCTTACATTTACATTTACATTTACAGCATTTAGCAGACGCCCTTATCCAGAGCGACTTACAATTGATACAGTCTTACAATCCAAGCAATTGTGGGTTAAGGGCCTTGCTCAAGGACCCAACAGTGGCATCTTGGCAGAGGTGGGATTTGAACCCTGGACCTTCTGGTCCATAGTCCGGTACCTTAACCGCTAGGCTACCACAGTCCACACTACCACAGTTTCTTCCTCATAACGTTTAGGGAGTTTTTCCTTGCCACTAGGCTTGCTCAATTTGGGATTGGCCCTAGATATTAGAAGATAATCTAAAAAAAATTAAGTTGCTTTGAGACAATGCTCTATTGTAAAAAGTGCTTTAGAAATAAATCTGACTTGAGTTACACACGTACAGCATCTGAGATAGCTGAATGTTAAACAATACAAGACAACAGTACATGTGTATGGATACAGGTCAGTGCAATGGCATGAGGAAAGAAAAGAAACGAGTTCACATAAAGCTGGCATGTAAAAATCAAAACTCATGTCACTGAACCCTGTGCACGAGGAGAATTCAAGGACAGGAAGATAAATCTGTTTCCATGACTCAGATATCATGACTGTCCAAAAAGACAAAATAAATAAACTGTGTTTTGTTGATTTACCCACATCAGATCCTATCAAGTTCTGGTTGGATTGTGTTCTTGAGCTATTCCTAACATGAGGCTTTATCTACTAGGAAGAATACAAAGCACTTCTGTTACGTCGCTCTTGATAAGGGCATCTGATAAATGCTGTAAATGTAAATATAAACGTCAGACAGAAGCCTCATGAAAACAAAAAAAAGGCGATTAGAAGATACAACGATACGACATGTAACACGGAGATACTCACAGAGTGCAAACAATGATCCAGAGATAAGGCTGATAAATTCATGCCGAACTGAATAAGGATAGCATCAGAATGTAATGAAGCACAGATCAAATCCTCCTTCCATCACTTTTCCCCCACATTCCGGAAGCGTAGTCTGACGTGCAGGGGCACACTAAACTTGGAGTTATTGCGTCATCGGCCTGTCGGAAGTGACCCTCTCCTATTCATTAGAGTAACGAACACTTCACAAGTCACTTGAAAGCTATATTCCTCCATAATTTCCTTTGCATGATATTATATTGTATATCTCTTAGAGCATCAATTACGAAGCGTGGTACGATCGCTTTGTACAAACTACATTTCCCATAAACGCACTCTTTTCAAACTGGCGCGCTGGCTCTTTTCTCTGCTAGCCTAATATTATTTAACGTCGTGCTGTAACAACTATAAGCTGATTTGGAGTCTACAATTTATCTAAAATATAATCTACGTCGAGTAGCTTCATTATTAGCTAGCAATCATTTTATTGAAATCAACGGCTTGTCATCATGTCAGGTTATTAAAGTTATAATAATTTACTATTTTCTGGCGAGTCAATTATTTGGTAATAAGAGAACTACAGTCCCAGGATAAATGTACTGTGACATTTGACAGTAGAACTATGAAGTGGCCAATTTACCATGACAAATTCATAGTAGAACTCTGAACTTCATGGTCAAACTGTGAAAATTCACATTAAAATTGTCAAGCAATTTACAGTTTTACTATGAAAATTCACAGTACATTTTTCCCTGGGGTATAAAGAATTTTTGCAGCTTATGAAATACCAGTGACAACCAAGTAATTTTCTATTTTTATGGATGAAATCGCCTGCTTAAGAAACATCTAAAACCAGCTTAAGAAGGGTTAGACTGGTTTAGACTGGTATTGCTGGGTGGCCAGTTGGTCTCCCAGCCTGGATTAGCTGGCTTGTGTCTCGCTTCTCCTATGGAAAAAAACAACAACAAACGTATTTGTATCCTATTTCAGAGAGATGTTATTTCGGTCCCTTGTGCTATATTTCACTGGAACAAATTTGTGAATGATCTGAGCTGGAAGAAAATCTGGACTTTACCTCATAAATTTCTAGTAACTCGTAAAGTAAAGGAAGTAACAAACCATTAAGTAAAAAAAAAAATTGCTCCTTTTGTGATGTACCCCCAAATCCTCATCTTTATGTCTTTTGGCACTGTAATTTTGTAAAAGAGTTTTTGAAAGACGTTAGCCAGAATTGTAATTGATCATATTGATGGAGTTTTTTTCTCTGTACCTGGAAAATGTTTAATTTGATTTTAATAATGTTTATAAAAATAAAATAATACAACATTATATTATTAACTTAATTATAATATTAACAAAATTTTACATTAATAAATCAAATTTACTAAGTCCAAGCAGTTGCTCATGTTTTTGTACTTGAGTTTACAACTTGAGTTTTGTACTTGACTGTATATTAAAACTTTTCTTGACTCAACAAATAGAAAAGCTGCAAAACTGTAGACATTTGCAGATCAGGGTTACAAGGTTTTTTACAACTGTATCCCTTACATTTGTGTTTTTTTTCTGTTTTGTTCTTGTTCAATAAGTTTATGATATGGTATTATGATATTTATACAGCAAATTAATTAACTAAAAAAGGACTAAAACACAAAAAATTATACCATTCCAAAATTTATATTGTTTCAAATATATAATTGATCATCAATTTTATTGTCATCCAAAATGTATTGATGTAACCTCAATAATCCAGGTGAGAATATCCCAGAACGTCCTACAAAATGGAAAGGTGATAGGCACTTTTCTGCCTTTCCCCCAATTTTTTTCAAAATGTGTTTTAAAACTGTATGCATTTCCACTCAAATTTACAGCGACCTCTTATTGGACTAACTGTCCCAACTCACTCATTCCTTACTCTGTATGCTGTAGTTTTTTAAATTCTCTCTTTTACTTTATTTTATCTTAGCCTACATATTGTTCTATTGTAATTTTATGTAGTGTATTTTCTTTACATATATTCTTTCATTTTACATTTATTGTCCAGGCTATACCCCAGGAGGTTGGGTTCCTATTTGAGTCTTGGTCCTCCTGAGGTTTCTTCCTTGCCACTGTCACCTCAGGCTTGCTCAACTAGGGCTTTGAGCCATTATATTTGTAAAGCTGCTTTGAGACAATGCTGTGTTGTAAAAAGCGCTATATAAGTAAATTTGACTTGACTTGAAATTTTTTAGCAGACACCCTTAACCAGAGCGACTTACAATTGATACTTACAATCCAAGCAATTGTGGGTTAAGAGGCTTGGTCAAGGTCCCAACAGTGGCAATTTGGCAGAGATGGGATTTGAACCCTGGACCTTTCGGTCAATTGTCCAGTATCTTAACCGCTAGGCTACCACAGTCCAAAGTCCTAAAATGACTTTAGAAAATTAACAGCACAGTGCTTGAATGGGGATTCTCAAACATTTGTAGGGGACTGTACAGTTTTAATTGGTACTAATGCATTAGGATATGAAACCGTAAGAACAACAAATTGAACATTATGAAACGTTTGTGAGTTTTTTTGCGCTTTAATCCCTTTTAGCCCGGAACCTTGCTTTTGTATGTATGTACCACACGGACCGTAGGCACGGTTGGACAAGGAATCGTGCATGGACGACATTGTAGCTCGGGTGAAGATCAGTGATGTACAGAAGAGCGATTTTATGTGTTTATCAGAGCAGGAATGCTTTAAATTGCCCACATTTGCACTCATTGAGATCGACGCCATGTCAGGATCCATCCGCGGGGCTCAGGTGAGGTCCTGCTGTGTGTTCATTTGGTTCAGCTGCAAGGTTAAAGGTTTGAATGTGGCTGTTTGTAATGGTCTCATGACTGCATTTATGGATGTAGTAAAGTATAAATAAGCATAAAATAATTCCTGTCCTGTAGGGAGACAAAGCGGATCGAGTTCTTATTTAATAGATGTATGGTCTACGTTCAATATTAACTGATGCTCCTATGTAGTGCATATAGCCTAAGTATTTTAACCAGGTTATTTATTCTCACAAGACTCTTCACATCTAGGATAAGTTGGGGTTAAAATATGCTAAATTGGGTTTCTGCACCCAATAAGCACGTATTTGTAAATCCAATAAGGACATTCTTGCTGAAACGGGATTCTGTTTATATTTATGCTTATATTGTATTTTATCTCATCACTTTAAGAGCTGCCTATCAAGTGAAACACAGGCTATTTTGGACGAGTGAAGTTACCCTGAGTGAAAATAAAGAAGGGAGTCTGGCCCCTCCTGTGGTGGAGCATGAGAATCAGCAAATCAAGAAGAGTGAAGATGTTGAAACAGGAGCGGTTAAAGGAGACTCATCACAGCCCATACCAGAGACAGCAGCAAATAAAGCAGAGGCCGCACCAGAACCCGAGTCTGTGGAGAAAAGTGAAGTAAAGAAGGAAGTGAAGACTGGAAAGGAGGGCCTGCTGGAGCTGTTAGGGGCCATGAAGGTGGACATGACAACCAAGCGCAGAATGAAGGTCCTCAAAAAGGTGCCGACTGAACAGGAAACCGGAGCGAAGTCGACGAGAGGCGAGATGGAGAGCACCAGCAGCATGTTCCAGCAAGCCACGTCCTCACAGAGGTGAGAGAACAAACCCGGGCTCTGAATTAAACTAGTGCACAGAGATCTGAACAGAGGCGTAAAGAATTCAAACCGATTTAGTGTGTGAGTGGCCAGGCCTCCATCTTTGCTTAGTGTGAACCACTCTTCAGCTCAACTAATGGTCGATTTTCTTACAAATAGAGTTTAAAGTACAAGACTGTGCAGTTGGGTAAGGTTGAAAAAATACACTTCCCATAATGCAATGCATTTGAAGCTTATTTATTTAAACCTGTGATTTAACTGATGGCTTTATCAAATGAAGTAAAGAACCTCTGGAATGAGGAATCGGTTACATTTTCCTTCCACTCAGTTGTGTACATTCACAGCATTTAGCAGACGCCGTTATCCAGAGCGACTTACAATTGATACAATCTTACAATCCAAGCAATTGTGGGTTAAGGGCCTTGCTCAAGGACCCAACAGTGGCAGCTTGGCAGAGGTGGGATTTGAACCCTGGACCATAGTCCAGTACCTTAACCGCCAGGCTACCACAATCCCAAGTTGTGTAGTTGTATATAAGGTAATGCTCATAGGTAATGCCCCAGAAGTTGAATCTGTTCATCTGGATTATTGAGCATGCATCAAGACGCTATAGGTAATGATTTTATTCTTGTATTTATGTCTGCTTAATTCTATATTTAAACTAGATCTGCATTTCCTGAAGGAACTACAAGTGTTGAAACATGGCAAACGGAAAGAATATGGCATGCGCCAATTCTTTTGGCCTTGTTCGAGGGTTGTGTCCAAGTACTTTTGGCCGCGTGCGAGGCGTGTCCAAATATTTTAGCTGTATGTGTAGTGCGTGTCCCAATACTTATTAGTAGATGTAGTAACAGGTCACTGAGCCTGTGTCTGAAATCGCACCCTATTTACTATTTAGTGTCGGCCATTTTGTAGGGTTGTCCGAATTCTCAGTGGACAAATCGATTCCCTATGTAGTACACTACTTTGTTACCCATAATGCATCGTAAATATAGTGGACAAGATGTACACTAGGTACAGACTAACATACCACAATGCATAGCGGTTTCCTTCGGCTTTACTCGGTAAAGGTGACGGATAAGTCCGAAACCACCGGAGTGACGAATTTCATGTACAAATGTAAGTACAAGACATGGTTTAATGACTGTTAAACGACAAACAGTTGGTAACAGTGTATTTACTGGTCAAAATAGTGAATTTAATATTTATGTGTTCGTCATGGTTTTAGTTCGTCGGACAAATGAGTGAAGTTTTACACTTGATAAGTAGCATTGTGAGCTACATTAAAACATCGCTAAACTGTATTACTCAAGTCTTGTGGCAGCATCGCCAGACTTGTTGATGTTTCGGTTGGTTTATGTGACGAAAGGTTCAATTATTTGTTTCCGGCGTTAGTAAAGGTTGTTTGAATTCCCTTGTTTGTGTCGCTCACTGATACCCTATATAATGCACTACACAGAACACACTATATAGTGATTAGTGCGTGGGTAAACGAGTGGACCATTTCAGACATCGCCTGTGTCTCACAGAGTGCTCTGTGATGACATCATAGATTTCGGTTACAGTTTGAATTTTGTCGGTTACAATTTGAATTTGAACTTTCCATCATTGCATTTCTATGGGCGATTTTCAATTATTCAACTGAAATCTATTAAAAACTATAAATCGGATCGACTCCAAAAGACATAGCGCCCCCCACAGAGCGATTATCTACGTAACGGTGTTTGAACCGTGTTTGTACGTTAAACGGTTCGAGCCGCGTTAATCGCAGAAAGGGGTGTAAGAAGAACCAACCGAAAATTAAAAAAAAGTATGAGAGAGAACAATATACAGTGCTTTCCATATTTTATTGTGGAACATGTTGATTATACATTTTACACTCAACAGGCAGAAGTTATGACTGTCTGTGGTGTTAGTTGCTTATTCAGAGGTGTGTGTGTGTTGCAGTGAGAGACTGAGTCCTGAATTGGTTGCTGCTGTGACTGCTGCTGCCTCCACGCTGCCCGATCGAACTCGAGCCGAGTCTGAGCTGCTGAAACAACTTCGCAAACATGAAACCGTTACAGACGAGACGAGGAAAACCGAGACGCAGAACATCGGGTGAGTTGGGGGGACAAAAGGGCATCCTGCCCCCTCCATTTTGTGTATAGTGAGGTACTTTGGTTCTCAACCACCTGGGAAATCGTCAGATTCAGTTCTCGCACACTTGCTTATACTTGTAGGAGTCGAGCCGCGCGACTCGTTTCAGCCGACTCTCGAATCATGATTCACGATTCAGTACACAGTGATTCAGGTTCACAATATATCTCGCTCAGTGCAGATCTCTGCTGTGTGTATCTTTCATTTTACATCTACAGTACTTTATTCTTAGTGCAAGTAAATCTTCATGGGTCCTAAAATGGTTAGTAATGTCAGCCAACCTGAAGGAATTTAGGATCTGGATCCTCTTGGCTTTCAGGCTGCAGTTAGCATTAGCAGCTAGCGCCCTGAGTTCACCAATAGAGTAAGTGTTTTGCTTTTACTTTTCAATTCCAATCCATTACTCACTAAATGATATGCGATTTTTTTTTTACGCTTTATTATAAGATAAGCTTTGTGTTAATGATTTTGGGTAACTGTAGATTAATGGAAGTGTTAATGTGTAATAGGCCTTGATACTGTACAGACTACATTAAACTCATTAGTTCATGATACATTTGACTTATGATGGATTTGTTGAACATATCCCCATCATAAATCAGGGGGCACCTGTACAATACAGCTCCATTAATGCATATAATGCCTTATACAGTGTGGATTTTCTGGGGCTCTGAAACCGATTCATTCAATTTACAGTATTCCATATGGGGGGAAATTTTGCTCTGTACTCATTGTTTTTGGTTCTCGACAAGCCTTCTGGAACTTTTTATGTACTGGTACTATTTACTAGTATGTACATAATTTAATCAGTGAGTGTGTTACTTACACTTAATAATCTGATAACTGCATAAAAAACAGATTGTCAGTAATCCGATCAACGAGCTCTTTAATGAAAGCCTATAAACTGAAATCAGTCGATTATATTGTTTTGATTTCCTCAGGAACATCATCGCTGATATGAAGGTGGGGAGGAAGCCAGGCAGCAGACTGAATGGCAGGCCGGCCAATCAGATTCGGTTTGATGACGATGGGCGAGGCTACACGCATGACCGAGGCATCGCCGGTGAGCTGGCTGAAATTCGTCGGAGGTAAATAGTGGTTAACCTTCAAAGCAGTCATCAGCAAGCCATGTGTATCAATGAGTGCGTTTACATGCACTTAACAATCCGATAATGGGGACGCTCTGGGTTTACATGACTCGACTAATAATCGGATTTCTGCTTTGCAACCGACCAATACAGTAATCTCATAAAAATGTAATATTAAATAATCGAAGTCTTAGTTGTCTCGAGTGATGTACTGTTTCAGAGTCTCCACGAAGTGTTCGATAGCCATTTCGCAGCTTTTAATTCTGTGGTGTGTTTAATCCCAGGGTTGCCAGATTTCTTCGAGAGAAACCCCTTCACAATCAATGGAAAAAGGGGCCAAAGCAAGCTAAATCTTTAGACTATGTGGACCTGGCAACCCTGTTTGGTTAGGAAATCAGGTATCCGATTACTGGGATAAAATCCAGCTCTCTATCGGATTTCTTAATCTGATTTCTAGATACATGACCACCTGAATAGTCAGAGAACTGCAGAAATCTGACTCTGATCAGCTTAAGTGCATGTAAACTCAGTGTAACGTAACTGAGATAAATGTGATGCAAGCTCGAGTCCCTGTATGTTAACCCGCATGTGTGTCATTGACAGAAAAACAGCCTTTTCGGCGAAGAGGTTGAATATCTTCAGCACTGCTACAGATCAGGAGACGGCATCTGACCTGGGTAACTAAATGGTTTTTAAATGCACATTTTGCCATTTTGATTTTGACAGAATCTAATAAGAGTTCATGCTGGTCTTAGTAAACGTAGCTCCTGTTTAAAAAACCTGCAGCCATGTTGATACTCAAGACTCCTCTTACACAGTCCCACCTAATTGTCCTGTTTAGGATTTCCTCTATAGTTTTAAACCATCATTTCATCTGCCACCAAAAACTTAGAAGTTGATTTTTTTTTTTTAAGCTACGGGCCCTTCCCTGTGGGACGTCGATCTAGCCAATCAGCTTGTGCAGGTGGTGAATCAGAGACCTCGTAATGGGTTTGAGGAGATGATCCAGTGGACCAGAGAAGGAAAGCTGTGGGAGTATCCCATCAACAACGAGGCGGGTGAGTGGGGATTGAAATTCTGCTACGTATAGACGTGTTGCTACAGAAATATATTAGCCAAATGTACCACCTTTCACCCACAGAACAGTTACTACAGCCATCTCCAGAATGAACAGGACCATAAAGTCATTCCAGTTAAAGGCAGATTTGAGATGATGCTCAGTGTTTTACCGACACTCTTCACTCTGTGTGCGTTACAGGCATGGAGGAGGAAGCAAACGTGCCGTTTCATGAGCACGTGTTCCTGCAGCGCCACCTGGAGGATGGGTTTCCTCAGCGCGGCCCTGTCAGACACTTTATGGAGCTGGTGGTCACCGGTCTCTCCAAGAACCACCAGCTCACAGTCAGCCAGAAACTGGAACACATCGCCTGGTTCCGTGACTACTTCCAACAGAAACAGGAAATACTCCAAGAAGCAGAGGCATAATCCATCTAAAGATCCACATATGCACCAGTATTTCTCTCAGCCAAAATTTAGTCACTTAACATGTTTGGCGTCATTATTGCTGCTTTAGTTTTGCATTGAAGCGAAGGTTCATGTAGCTAAGTAAGAGAAATCTAAGATTTCACGCGACACAAACTGCATGTATAAATCATAAACACCAATAAGACTCTTGGGTGGTACAGTGGCTATCGCCAGTGACCTGGGTTTGAATCCTGCTGCTTCTTAGCTGCAGTTATGCAATGCAAATCTTAAAAAAAAAAAAAAAAAAAAAGTCCAATACTAAACACACTGGTCTAATTGAATGCATTTTGTATAAAAAGCACTCTTTCAATTGAACTGTTTTTATTTCTCAAAAAGGTAGTTAACATCTGTACAGTCTGAGCTGTGATCACATCCATATCAAGAGAAAGCTTACAAAAAATAAACACGTGTCACTAATTACCATCTGATTCCTCTACAGTATAATTAAATGTTTATATCTGGGGCAGTCCAGTGGTTAATGTGGTTGCCTCACAGCTCCTTTCTGTGTGGGTTTACTCTAGGTATTTCTTACCACATTCCGAAAACATGTAGTAGGATAATTACTTGTCCTAAAACTGGCCCAGAGTGAACTTGAGTGACTAGAGTCGATGGGTCTTGGCTCCCGTCTTGAAGAACCATCAATGCTGATGTGGTGTTAAAGAAAAAGTCTGTTTGTCATATAACAAAAGGTGTGAATAAATGAATGATTAACAAGCATAATTGTGGGTTAGAAAGTAAGTACAGTATAAAACTGAAGTATTTAAATTACTTCTAATTTCTGTAGTAATTTATCAAACCTAATGAAAAATTGTCCTCTTCCATCCTTTCTCAGTTTAACTTGTTAAAGCCTGCCTTGTATGGTATTATTACACTAACTGTTAAAGTTACTCTCCAGGCTCTGAGGTACATTTACTTATAAACACAAGACAAGTCTGTGGCTACGTAAAAGTTCCAGTTCTTTTATTGAAATCTATAAACAATGCATATAATCATGGAAGATCTGTACAAAGAGCTTTAAAGAGGGTTACACAGAACCAAGAAGCCTCGTTAAATAAGAAACCATCCTCTTTCCCTACATTAACGCAGCGCCACCCCTCGGAGCAGAAACGATTCTCTTATAGCTGCTACTAAACTACAGAGCTGAGCTCCATCAGCCCAAATGTTCATCACACTCAGACACAAAAGGAAAGAAACCACACTATTTTACACCGGTACACGTCCTGCTGTCCAGGACGATCCAATTACCAACTTTGGCAGCTGTAATGAATCACATGTAGAGAATGAGGTGTCAATTCACTTCAGATCTTCAAATCGGGATTAAACTCCTTCACACCAAGTGGAGATCTGAGAGGGGGAAAGAAAAAGAAAAAAAAAAAAAAGGTTTTAAGTTAAAACAATTCTACACACGCATTTCAGTTTTTCAGTTGGTTGAAATATTCAATAAACAACCATCATGTTTCCTTCAGTCATTTTAAAATCGCAATGATATGCAATTTATTAGAAAAAAACATAAAAATCCCAGTTTTGATAGTTCAAACCTCTTCAGTGAACTACAAGGCCAGGAAACAAAAACCCAAAAAAGCTGTTCATTGAACATTTGCCTAGGAGTAATCAGTCTCTGCACCATTGAATTGTACAGGATGTTAAAAAAGCCAGACAGTGCGAGTTAATTAAAGGCTGATTTTAAAGGCAGCTGCAGCTATAAAGCATACAAGCAGAATATATATTAAACCTCTTAGTTTTCTGAAATGAACAATCTGCTGTGTTATTCAGTCAGGCATGAAGCAAACACCCAGGTTCAGTGTGAATACAGCCCAAGAAAATGGCTCATTCTGAATTTCACTGCTGATTGGATTCTAGCACAAGATTTCTAGCACTAAGGAGATGTGTAAACATTATTTCAGGCCAACACTGACACACTGATTTGTGATCCGGGGTCAGCAGTCATTGCTGCCTTTGCTACAGGACCTAGCTGGTTAAGTGTCTGAGTCCTAAAAGAGACCTGATTAAATATCAGATTTACTACTGCATATAAAAACGCTGACTATTATAAAGCTGCACATGGCTTGTGAAATGTCCAGTGTGGACTCACAGTGGATCACCAGCGGCGGTAGCTGGTAGCCTGGCGTCGATGCGGAGGTGGTGCTTTTTGCCGAAGGGTCTGCAGGTTCTTGTATTTCGTCATAATGCTCTGGCTTTTCCTCACCACTTGTTTCTGAGAATGAGGACGTGGAATTATGGTGGCCTTAAGGGGCAAAACAAGAGCACTGCTTTAAAGGAAATAACTATTTTCCCAGAATTAAAGGCAGCAAAACGGCTTTCGAACACTGTGGCGACTCGGGAGAAAATGAAGAATGACTACTTAAAGTTTACGTTAACGTTTACTGTGAGATTATTGGCTGGTTGCACAATAGAAATCCGACTATTGCTGAGTCATGTTAACTCAGGTTTCCCCATTATCAAAATTATACTCATGTAGCCGCATGTACGCTCATACATCAGATTACTGACAAAATCAGATTAAGCAAAACCAGGTTCACTCCCTGAGCGTCAATTTTTTTTTTTTTTGACATATGGCTTTTCTATGTTAGTTTAACTTTGACTGGACAGATGCATCTCCACACAAGTCAAAAAACGTGTCACATTTTCAATGCTTTAAGCTGAGCGGTTCATGCATTGGACTGGATGCGATTTGTGCCAACCCCAGAAAGATGAAAACACGTACAGAAGATACTACTGGGGTTAGTCTGATGTCGTTCAGACTGCACAAAATCCGTCCAGCACAAATCTGATTTGATCTTAAATCCAATCTGAGCTGCCCGTCTAAACACCGCCTTAAATCCTGACAATATTCAACCTCTCATCATTTGGAACCGTTTTAGTCAACTTCATTACTTTACTAAGGCTTTTTAATGTGCTAGAGCTTTAATTGCTTCTGCGTCATTGTTTTTACTTTGTTTCTAAATGTTTTTAGTCGATTCCTAGGGTACGCAGAGTCTCCACAATGTACAACCAACCTTATATTATGATGAACTCACCATTAGAGGTCTCCTGAAGATACCATCAGGACCTTTCTTAAGCACAGAGAGGGAGCGTGTCGGGCGTAAACCAGATCTCTGTTGAAAAGTAAAACATCCTCATGCAGACACCGCTGAGAATAAACCAATTTAAACCAAGCACTTTGAGTGCTCTTAATTTGGGATGTTTACCTGAATAGGAACTGGCTTTCGGAAGGTCTTTCCTTGACCATCCATTGGCCTAAAATACAAGAAAACAGTTGCGGCATTCTGTATAAAGAAGCTAGAAATGCACAAAAAAGAAAAGTAACATACCCTTGTCTCTTCTGATCACGTGCCATGTTTCCAAAGCGCTCACTCAAACTCCCAGCTGAGCCAAAGGGCAAAAGAGCATGTAAGCCAAACGTACTTAAAGAACAGTTAAGAAATGAGCAACACTCATTGTAAGATAGCAAGTACCGCTCTTATTTGATGTCCTGCTCTTCCAGGACGTACTGCTCTTAGGACTAGAGCCTCGTGTAGTTCCAGCTTCCCAGTGGGAAACCACAACAAGGTCCCGTGTCAGCTGTCTGTCTAAAGGTGACGAGCTAGAAAGAGTTGACGAGGTAAGATGTGAGTCGAGCCATCAAAGATGAGTGGAAAAAAAAGTGTCAGTCAGCATTACATCACGTTTGCATTAAGTAACAGAGGACAGTACCATGCTTATTTCAAATTACGACAATGGTAGGTCTTCTTCATGAACTGAGGTGCAACAGATCAACTGCTCAAATAATAACATCAAAGTCCTCCAAGACCAAACTTAACTGTAATAAATACAACAAATAACCAACATGGATCGCTGCCATGGTACTTACAGCAAAGCTAGCCCATCATCGCCATGCTTCAGTTTCAATTGGTAGATTAGTTTTCAGATTCACTCAGGCATTTTATGGATTTCTTGCTCTAATGCGAGTAAATGACTCTGGAGTATCGGATCAGACAGACAATCGTTTGCTCTGCTTCTACAAACCAGTCCTCCGTTCAACAGGTTCCGTCAACTTTTTTCCATCCATGAGCCACATTCCTCCTCGTCCTGTTTATTTGGTGCATCAACGGTGTTTGTGCCAAAGGTTTCTCGATGCCGCACTTCATATCGGCAATGAAATTATCATCTCTGTTGGATCTGCTGGTGTCATCTGTAGCTTGAGGGCACTTGGAAATACCAAGCTCTCACTTGGCAAACTTCTGTTTCATCCTAGTCAGGCCAGGCACTGTCGTTCCATGTTTCATATCAGGTTCGAGAACTTATCGTAGACATCTCTTGCAGGCCGGCATTGTAATAAATTCAACAACCAATTCTCTCAGTAGGGTTAAGGGCATCTTCAAAAATCACCATTTGGAAAACAGGCTTCCCGAAATCAGATGTGCTTCACACAGATCGCCGGTCCCAGTGTTCATATAGCCGAAGGGCATTTCAGATGTATGGAAGTTGGCCAATACCTCCTATACATTGTTTTATGACCACATTGGTAGCAAATTCCCAAGGGAGATCGTAGTAGCCAAGGTAGATCATTTAGACGAACTGGGTTTTCTGTGTACACGAGACAGGAGCCATCCCACCTGGGTACCTTCTAGATGACATGGAAGGTTGTTTCATAACTACAATACGGAGATATTTGCTGGAGAACTTGTACCAGCTTTTTTATTGGGTCACTGGATAATCTTGGTACCTTCTAGAACATGGCTGGGTTTTTTTTTTTTGCAGATTTGTAGAAGAGTGGTAAATATGTCAGGGAGTTATTCAGACAAGTGGCAGCTGGCAAATCTGTACCAGTTATGTTGGATCATTGGGTAAACTTGACATCGGTTCCCTCTCAGTGCTTCCAACAACAGGATTTCATAAGCATCACAGCCCCGGGTTTTTAACTCATAGCATCAGGTCAAGTTACTTAAGTACTGTAGTAAATTAGGTTATTGGATAACATCATTAACTCCATCTCATCTGGGTGCCTTTTTGACGACAGATGGGTTGTTCTATAACCAGAATGCTGGCAGATTCACAGAACAAATCATGGGTTCTTACACTCCAGAGCTGTCCTTGATGCAGTAAGGGTGGCTCACTATGGTGGAAGGTAGATATTCCAGGCTCTACTGGTTTGTGTTGTACCTTCGGTGGAGCATCTAATGGATGTGCAGAGTTCTAGTTCCCTTTAGTCCATGAAGGTCTTCTATTCAGAACGTCCTCTTCTCCTTCAGGGGTTGTCCTTGTAAATTTTTGCTTGCAGCGTGTTCCATTTTTAAGGTGGCCGACAGAAGCAGAATCAATTGGGCACTGCCATGGTTCAGCCTGGGTAACCGTCATTAACAGCTGGTATGCCACTCTTGCGCGTTCGGTTATCCAAGACACGCTTTCAACCTCCGTCCTGAGGAAGACTTCTGAATTATTGGAATCTCACCATGCTGATAGGCGGTGTGTTACTGCATTCAAGCTTATTCACAGAGCACCTCACTAATCTGAGCTATCATTCAGGTGGCAGGAACAAAGTTCCACCATGTTGACAGTGAGAAAGGTCTCGTTTCCACATATACTGTAAGAGGCAACTTTGTCTTGGTCTGACAGTGATTTGAGTGAGTTTAGGTGATATGGATTAGACAGCACTTCTGGCAAATTTTCCCATGGGCATTTCCCCTTAGAGGTCCCTGCATTAGCTTTTATGGACAGAGATATTCAGGGCAAGGAGAGAAGGTTTACACATCATAGAGGAGACTGATGCCTTTACGTTCGTTTCGGTTACTTTCGTGAATAGGGTGATGTCACTTGTTGAAAGCAGCGCCATAGACAAACAGGGAAGCCTGGAACCTTCTAAACATCACCCAGCCATTGCCACAGTATGAGGGGAGATACCGTACCTGCGTGCTCGGACAGAGCGACGGGATTCCACCTGTGCCTCTGGGTTCCTTTCAGGATCTGGTGATTTGGAGCCAGGCTTAGACTGTCTAGGTGCCTGTCTTTTCACACTTTTCTTCAGAAGGACCTTGTGAGGTAGGACTCCAGAGGTCTCTCCAACATTCTTGGACGACGCACCCATCTTGTCTGAAATCCTTGAAAGCGGGGGTTTGAATCGTCCCACAGACTCTTCCCTGAACTTGCGCCTAGTCAGCAGTCGAGACTTGTCCTTGAGGGACAGGCCACGACCTCCAAAAACTTTAGCTGGAGGGAGGCGAATCGTCATCTCTCTACGAAAGCGCTTGGGTGGTCCGTGCTCCGATGTGGGCGGTGGAGGACGTCCAGGTTCCTCGCTCCTCCTCTTAAAGGGGCGCATTGTGGACCTCTCCTGGGGTCGCAGAAGTGGAGGGAATCTAGAAGATGGTGGACCAGCTTTCCATGGTGGAGATCTCAAAGGGGGGCGAGGGTATGGGTTACCGCCTTCATGACGCACCCATTCTGGGGCATGGGGACCAGGCCTTCCCCTTCCTCGTTCCCTGCCAGGTACTCCATGCTGCTTCCTTGGCTCTCTCTCTGCAGACCACCTGTATATCCATCACAAACAATACAAACATGTGGGTTATAGTGCCAGGCCCTGCTGCTTGAGCAGGGTTGTTTTTTTTGTAATGGGAGGGGTATTAACTTCTAATATGCTACATCCAAACCCAACTCTGACGAAAGCCATAATATTTGCAGGCACAAGTATAAGAGACTATTCTATGAAAACTTCAAGGGCATACAACACTTTCTTCACATTGATTGGGGTTGAGCTTCTAAACGGATCTGAGATTTACAATTAAATCCTTTTGGCAAACTCAGAAAGACACACGAGGTAAAGGCAGGGGGAAGTGCAGGAACGCAATTTATCTCCCTGCAACGTTGCCTTTTGAACCTAAACCTTCTCTGCATGTTTAATCACCCTCGTATCTCTATCAGTGATATCACCCAGCCTGCACAGGTGAGGCGTGCTTCTTGTACCTCTCTGGATATGAGCTCCTCTCATGAAACTCCCTGGGTTTCCTCAGGGGAGAGCCAGGGTGTCTAGGCCCTCCATTGGGCTTTGGGTATCCTGCTGGGCCATTCCAGCGTTGCCCTTCAGAAGCCGGACGACCAAAGGGTCTCTCTCTGGGGGTTGGGTACCTTCCAGGACCCCAGTTCCTTTCCTGCTCATGGACAGGGCTTGAATATCGTTGCTGGAGTCTGAAGGCGTTATGGGGAGATGGACCTCTACGGTCTGAAGGAGGGCTGTGGAAATACCGGGAAGAAGGAGAAACACGGCCAGAATTGTTGCCGTGGAAGGGCCTGTGATGGCCTGAGGGTCCATGTGAAGGACTGTGAGGGGACGCACGGTGCTGAACTGGAGGAGGGCGGTTAGAACGATGAGGGGAAGGCCTCCTGCGACCATGCTGAGAATCCTGAGACATGGGGAATGGTCTGTAGTTATCCTTTTTCGGCTGTGTCCAATGTCCATGTGGTCTCTCCCTAGGTTCTCCCATTAGAGGCGCTCTTTTGGGGTAAGGTGAAGGTCCTCCGCTGTTGCTTTCCCTCCAGCTAGGAGGGGCCTTACCTGGGTGACCTCGAAATCTCCTATTAGGGGGTCCCATATGACCTCCACGGTGCTCTCCATGACTGCTATCAGAGAACGTCCTGAAATGCAGACACACGATTAGATTGCCGGTGCCACAATGATAAAGCACAGAAAACAGAAAGCGTTCAAGGACTGAGGAAAGACTACCTCTGCCTGGAACGAGGAGAACCTGAGTGAGGTCTGACCATCTTCGGGCTGCCTGTCTACCTAAACAAAAGCAGATTAGGATAAGTACATCTGGTACGGGACTAGTCCAGGATTAAAACTGACTTGTGCAACATTGAAAATATAGAAACTGAACAGGACACATGGTCTTTCAGTAATAACAATGAATAGTCATTAGATATTCATTTACACATTACTGTCTACCCCCAGACAGGGCTAAAAAGTCTGTAGTAAACAGTTACAACAGTGGCAAGATGCAGACTGTGTAAAGACATGCAAAAAAATGCAAATACAAAGACAACACAAAAAATACTGAAAACAAAGAAATCCTAAAGAGAAGAAGTCTATAAAGATTTGTGGTTTAATACACAGTGGTGCTTGAAAGTTTGTGAACCCTTTAGGAGTTTCTATATTTCTGCAGAATTATGATCATCAGATTTTCACACAAGTCCTAAAAGTAGATAAAGAGAACCCAGTTAAACAAATGAGACAAAAATATTATACTTCATTTATGTATTGACGAAAATGATCCAATATTACATATCAGTGAGTGGCAAAAGTATGTGAACCTTTGCTTTCAGTATCTGGTGTAACCGCAAAACAGGCCATGATACTACCACCCCCATGTTTCACAGATGGGATAAGGTTCTTATGCTGGAATGCAGGGGTTTCCTTTCTCCAAATATAACGCTTTTTTTAAAACCAAAAAGTTTTATTTTGGTCTCATCAGTATAGAAAACATTCTTCCAATAGCCTTCTGGCTTGTCCATGTGATCTTTAGCAAACTGCAGACGAGCAGCAATGTTCTTTTTGGAGAACAGTGGCTTTCTCCTTGCAACCCTGCCATGCACAACATTGTTGTTCAGTGTTCTTCTGATGGTGGACTCATGAACATTAGCCAATGTGAGAGAGGCCTTCAGTTGCTTAGAAGTTACCCTGGGGTCCTTTGTGACCTCGCCAACTATTACACTCCTTACTCTTGGAGTGACCTTTGTTGGTCGACCACTCCTGGGGAGGGTAACAATGGTCATGACTTTTCTCCATTTGTACACAATCTGTCTGACTGTGGACTGGTGGAGTTCAAACTTTAGAGATAGTTTTGTAACCTTTTCCAACCTGATGAGCATCAACAACTCTTTCTAGGGTGTTTCATGCATTATGATTAGCTAAGGATTTATTAGGGTTGTGTCTGGATAGGCCATGTAAAACCCGTGTATTTAAAAGCACACAAGACCGATTTAACTTTGATTTAAATTTGATTCCTTGAACCATTTCAGGGAGTGGTTTGAGACGCACTGCAGCCACAACTTAAACAACTCCATCTAAACTTCTGACTTCAAAACCCTGACCGTTACTTTGACAAAGCAGACAAGATTCAGGTGATTCAAGCATGGCCAGCAATACAATCAAGGAGGACACAGAGCTGGGCAACAAAGCATCTACTTCTAAACACAAAGTTGATGACTTCCCCTTAGCTTTATGAAATTAAAAGATCATGTAAATACATGAAAAAATAGGACCGGTGTATGTGATGACTGGATAGGGTGATGTATTGACTATAATCCAGGGTACACATACCACCTCTGACAAGCTGCCACCGTTGGGTCCTTAAGCAACACCCGTAAGCTACAACTGCTTCACCTGTAAGACTATTCCAGTTGCAAGTCGCTCTGGATAAGGGCATCTGCTATATTAGTAAATATATTATTATAAAGCTGATCCCCAAGTGAGTGGCAAGTCAACAGCCTTTATACACCCCCCAAAAAAGAATAAATAAAAAAATAACTAAGCTGTAAGCTATGGTTTACTGGAAAAAAAAATCATCAGTTAAATAAGAGAGACCCTGCAGAGATTAAACATTACTATAGTAGTGGTAAGTGTAGATTTCTGATTAAGTAATACAATTATAATGTGTTGTGGTGTTTTCTATGCAATACAACTGATGCCGTTTTTAAAATGCATCTATATGCTATGGTTTATTAAAACACTGAATAAAGTACAAAAAAAAAATACATGCTTCATCAGCATTCATTATCATTTTCCCAAGGGCAGTGATAAATATGAGCAAGATTTTTTCCCCCGTGTGTGGAAGGTCTGAGCACCGAAAACATTACTTTAAAATTAGTTCCAATATAGTAGTGCCAAATAACTTGTAAATTAATTCCACACACGTACATTTTTAAAAAGACTTTATAATTGTACCATTGTATCAAAAACCGTGAAAATTAGTCTTTTTCCTCACCTAATTCACATTTAGTACAGAAACTCAAAACGGATGATTCATATACTAAAAACAATTTCCCAACAGCAAACAAAATACTACACGTTACGATGCATGTGTTGTAGCGTTAAATAACTTTCACCAGTGATTCAGTAGTAACTTTCGTATTTCTGTAAAATAATTAGATACAATTACATTTACAAAATAAAAAAGCTGATAAACATTGTGTTGTTAAAGGTCATAAAATATAAACTCTAACGCCGCAGTTATGCACAAGGCCTCGTAGTGATTTCAATCAACGTAGCGAAAAAAAACCGAGCAATCCTATGTACAAATGAGGTGGAAGCTGTATAACCAAATAGTATAGTATCTACAAAGTTTCTGTTTTTATATAAGAACTGCTGGTGCGTTGTTTTTATTAATAAACAGGCGGTGATAAACCGTTCCAGCCTTAAAAGCAAAACCAGGCCCAACTAAACAACAATCCGTAATCAGCTAAACATGACACACAGCCCTACGATACGCACAAAACCCAACATATCACGCTTCAATACGTCATTATTAATTACTTAACAGTCTTAAAAAACGATCGTTTTAACAAAATTACTTACCCAAGGTTATCTGAGGAGCAAAGGTTCAGCTAGCTTGCTAGGCTAGGAAATTAGCTAGCTGAGTAGCTAGCGCTAACTGGTAATTCGTCAAATTCTTCAAAATACACAATGCTTTCGACAGAAGCTATTAACACAAAATCATTGACCTATTTATAATGGGAAAAGGCGGTCAATGTCGCGTTGTAAAACTAATTTTATACGTCTGCCTTCTGCAAGTCCATGGTGCGTCGTCGACGGTTTAAGCTATATTAAAAGAACTGAAACTTGCGTTGTTTTCAAGCACCCATATTCAACGAACTCAGATTCTAGGTGAGGATTGGTAAATCAAAGTGTCTCTCAAACAAGTAGCCAATAGTATTACGCAAGCTGGTACTATCAACCAATGCAACTCTAGAAGGCGGGATTTAACAGAACAAAAATGGGTGGGTAAAGATATAGTCCAACCGTGAACAAGGTGTCTCCGATCAGTTTTAGGTTCCGAGCTTTAACAAAGGAGATAACACTCTAGATCATTAAAGCTGATCACAGAACAGCATATAAACGAGCCTCCTCGAACAAGTTAACGTCTACATTCCTCAGCAGCGATAAACCTTCACCTGCTGTTTGCCACTCAAGCAGCAGCGACCTAAAAATAAACCTGAGGAAAGCTTGTGCTGTCACAGAACTTGGCTTCTGTAAAGCATTTAACTCACAGGAACCTTACCAAACTTATTGAACACATTTAAACTCAAGTTGTATACTAATATAGTTCGTTCTCTGAATAAACTAAATAATATTTGTGAATCCAGCTTTATGTAAGCAGATAACACTGAGAGCTGATCAGTGAAATTAGGTTTGGTTTGTTTTTAAAACTGTAAAAGAATGTTTAAGGAGTTTTTATAGACATGTAATTATATTTTTTGATGTATGTAAACATCAAAACATATAATAACATATAATAACAAATATAATATAATATACATATAATAACCAATCAATTTAACAACCTCTCTACAGGTTGTGGATATTAAACACTACATACAAGTTTAAAATACAAAACGGACAGGTTCCCAGTTCATTGCAAGGCCTCATACTCATACTCAATCCCTTCATCCCCTCCTACCTAGGGGCCATATAGAGGGCAGTCCACATACTGGCATGTAGGTGGTAAGTGGAATCAAAAGAAATCACACTAGTATTTTAGAGCTTAGGAACAAGCCTGGGTCACCAGGTCCTAGGACACATACGGCACCAATACGACCTGCCGAGTCCCTGTAGCACAGAGGTCTTCACCTTCCAGAATAACTCTCACATCACCAATTTAACACTTTAATAATTGGCCTGGACAACAGGCGATTATCTCTACAAAAACAACCACCAGGTCTGACTTCAAGAGAACTTCATGGTAAAAACTGATCATGACAGTATACATGTTGCTATTATATTTAAAATCAATCAACCTTCTTACAGGGTCTGATACCACAGGTTGTAGGCATGAGAGTATCCTGGACAAGATTCAAGTCCATTGATACCACACATCCGACTTGTGATGATGTAGGCCCACATCTTCTGGCTGCCCCAAACTTCAGCTTGAACCCAACAGAAACTGGTTCCCATAGTCTCTGCCACCCTTGCCTCAGGGTTCAGTCTTGGCCTTCCTTAACTCTGAATTTAGTCTGTCTGTGTACAGGGGATTCTCCCTTCCTTCGAGTGTACTTTGAGTCAGTAGCAAACACCTGACCTGGGTTGCCCCCACGTGACACTGTGTTAATTGGTGACAAACCAAGTGTTTTCACAGCTTGGAGTAGAACAGTATGGAAGTGAATGTTTAAAGAAACAATTTTTATTCCCTCATCTCATCTTATCAATTGCAGGGTTGCAGTAATAATATTTTTTTTGATCAAAGTCTTTTTATTGAACAGTTTCTTAAAACACATACACAAGAAAAAAAAAAAACCCATACACTCCCATCCCCTTAGGCCCACCCCCTTAGGGGACCCACCCCCTCCACCCAACACCCCCACCCCTCAGACCTGTGGGGTAAAAATATTTGTATGAAATAATAATAATATTAAATAAATAAATAAGTAAGTCAATAAAATTAAATAAACTACCGCCTTGGCTTCGCCCGCTTACATGAGGGAGATGAATAACACACATAGACCTACATGGCAACAACTAAATACGTACAATAATAAATACAAACACACATACATACATATACACACAAATCTGCACTCATAGGTACAGTTAGATTTACAAACATGTGCGCACAGATCAACATCTGCTCCAATACAACTAGAGCATACGGCAACGTACATTAGACAAGGCACTAAGAAGTTACATTCCCGACGTTCATATGTTCCACAAAGGTTATGAAGGGTTGCCATACTGCATAGAATGTTTGTATAGACCCTTTAAGAGAGTATCTTATCTTCTCTAGTTTTAGATGCTGCATAACCTCAGTGATCCATTGAGAATATGTAGGAGGAAGAGGGTCTTTCCACCTAAGCAAAATCAATCGTCTAGCTAGTCAAGTACAAAAAGCCAGTATAGTACTCTTGTGATTATCCAATCGAACATCCGACACCAGAACACCGAAAAGTGCCGCTTAAGGAGAGTAGTCTACTGGCATTTCCAAAATGTTAGAAAGAGCATCAAATATAAATTTCCAGGACTGGTGTAACTTCGGACATGTAAAAAACATGTGCAGTAAGTTTGCGGGATCTTGTTTGCATCTATCACATGTAGGGTCCAAATTTGGTTTGATTTTAGACAACCTTACTTTACTCCAATGAAGTCGGTGTACTACCTTAAATTGTATGACAGAATGCCGCTGACAAATAGAGGACGAATGTACTCTCCGAGCAATTTTCTGCCATGTATCCTCTGAAATTTGGTCACCCAGCTCTTCCTCCCACCTATTTTTTAGGTGATCTGGCATTGCTCTGCTGTGTGAACTGAGGAGTCTGTGTATCCTACCTATAATTTGACTAAGGTCCATTCCAAGCTTAAAAATGGAATCTAACAGCGACATAGGAGGACGCAGAGGAAAGCCATTGAAATATGAAGCCACAAAGCTCCGTACTTGTAGGTATCTGAAGAAGTGTGATCTGGGAATATGAAATTTGTCGTCGATATAAAGATCTTTTACTGTAAAAATCCCATTCCTGACCCAGGTGACAAATCCTCCATCAGACATCGAGGGGATAAACTGATGGTTTTTCATTATTGGAGTAAACAATGAAGCGTCAGTAAGTGCAAATGATCGTCTGAACTGATTCCAAATTCTCACTGATTGTATCACAATAGGGTTGGTTGTATACAAGGAGATTGATTTTTCCCATGGGAGTTTAGAGCATAATAAAGCTGTAGGGAGGTGGATTTGGGATGACAAACTTTCTAATATTACCCACTCAGGGGTAACAAACCAAGGCCTTCCGTGTTTTCCATCCAATAACCTCAATGCTCTAATATTAGCTGCCCAATAGTAGAACCGGAGATTCGGGAGTGCCATTCCCCCCTGTGAGCGAGGCTTCTGCAGAACAGACTTCCGAATGCGCGGGGCTTTTTTATTCCAAAACAAAGGTTGATATTAAAGTATCTATGGATCTAAAAAAGTAACTGGTCAAAAAAATTGGAAGACTTGGAACAGATATAAGAATCTAGGTACAACGTTCATTTTAATGTATTAATCCTACCCCCTAGAGAGAGGTGGCAACAAATCCCAACGTTTAAATTCCAGTTTCAAATGGGATATAACGGTACAAAATTGAACTTATAAAGGTCTTTGTGGTTGTGCGAAGAATCCATATTCCCAAATACTTAAACTTCTCTTTACTCATTTTAAATGGAGTCGTGCTAAAAGACATCTCCCTCTCACTCTTGTTTGATTGGCATTCAGTTCGCTTTTAGAAGGGTTTACTTTGTAACAGGTCAATAACTTCCCGCGAATGTACTCAGCAGCTCCAGTTAGATTGGGAAAAACTGTGTTGAGGGTCTGAGATGTATAATAATAAATCGTCCTGCATAGAGTTGACAGTTTTATGCTCTCGGCCCTCCTCGTATGATTCCTTTTATATGACTATTTTGCCGTAGAGCCAGAGCCAAGGGTTCGATGGCTAAAGCAAATAGAAGGGGGGATTAATGGGCAGCCTTGGCGTGTACCTCTTTGTAATGCAAAGTAAGGGGATAAATTATTGTTTGTACGTACCGCAGCCATTGGGGAGGAATACAGTGTCTTAATATAGGATATATATTTAGGACCAAACTCAAACTTTTTTAGGGTATAAAACAGATAGTCCCACTCCACCCTGTCAAAAGCTTTTTCAGCATCAAGGGACAATAAAATCTCTGGGGTGACAGATGGGGAAGGGCTATACAGAATATTTAAGAGGCGTCTGATGTTGGAAAAAGAGTGCCTATTCTTCATAAAGCCTGTTTGATCTCCAGATATAATAGAAGGCAGAGATATCTCAAGACGACGTGCCAAGAGCTTAGCAAGGATCTTTACATCCGTATTCAAAAGTGACACTGGACGGTATGAACTGCATTGAAGCGGGATTTTATCCTTCTTTAAAATTAGTGAAATAGTTGCTTCCCGCATGGTTGGGGGAGAGATCCGAGAGCCAATGATTCCTGAAATACAGATAAAAGAAGTGGTGCAATTTGCTCCGAAAAAGATTTGAAGAATTCAGCCGGGAAGCCGTCTGGTCCAGGAGATTTGCCGCCTCGCATACCTCGAATAGATTCTATCATTTCCGTAATCGAGATGTCCTCCTCCAATTCTAGAACTAATTTTGAATCTACTCTTGGGATCTCAAAATTCGGAAAGAAATTATCCAAGGAAGTGTCATCATCGGGAGGTTGGGACGTGTAAAGGGACAGATAGTAATGGTAAAAGCATGAATTTATTTTGGAGTGATCAGTGTGCTGTAGACCTTGTTCATCAATTACTGCAGATATACACTGACTAGCAGTCTTCTGTCGTAGTTGATGTGCAAGGATTTTTCCAGACTTCTCCCCGTACTCATACGAGCTATGCCTGGATTTTAGAATAAGATTCTCTGCCTGGCGAGTCGAAATGAGGTCGAATTCCATTTTCAGTATCAAACGTTGTTTGAGTATATCATCCGTGGGTGAGTGACTATACACTGTGTCCAACTGTAGAATATTCTCCGTCAGCTGCTTAAGACGCTCTGCTTCTGTTTTCTTACGCATTGCCGAGTATGAAATGATCTGACCCCTTAAATATGCCTTCAAAGATTCCCATATTGTTGAAGCAGACATACCCGGAGTCTGATTTTGGGCAAGAAAAAAACGTAATTTCCGATTTCATAAAATTTACGATCAATTCCTCCGATAGTAGCAAGGCATTAAATCTCCATGGACGATAGTTAGGCACTGCACCAGGGATGCACACACTCATTGTCAGGGGGGAATGGTCCGAGATAACTATAGATTGGTATTCACAGTTGTTCACCCTTGGTAGAAGTTTTTTGTCCATAAAGAAGTAATCTATTCGCGAAAACGTGTTATGGACTGGGGAAAAGAAGGAATAGCCCCTAGCGGTAGGGTTGCAGAATCTCCATACATCTGCTACGCCATACGTCTCGAGAAAAAGTTTGATTGATTGAGCTGATTTTGATTTTTGTATTGTCATAGGGGAGCTGCGATCCAATTGTGGAGACAATACACAGTTTATATCCCCCCCTAGTATGAGATGATGTGTATCCATGTTTGGTAATCTGGAAAATAGCCTTATAAAGAACATGTTATCATCAATATTCGGAGCATAAACATTAGCTAAGATGATCGGAAATCCATATAGCTGTCCAACGACGATAACATATCGCCCTGTGGAATCTGAGTCAATGTGTGATGCCACAAAGGGTACATTCTTAGCTATCAGGATAGCTACCCCTCTTGCTCTAGAGCCATAATTAGAGTGAAATGCCTGTCCTATCCAGGCTCCCCTCAATCTAGGCTGATCTCCCATACGAAGATGAGTCTCCTGAAGGAACGTGATATCAGTTTTAAGATTTTTAATGTGTGTGAGCACTTTCCTACGCTTCACTGGGTGATTCAGGGATTTCACATTCCAGCTTAAAAAATTAACTGACCCTCCCCTAGGACCTCCCATGCCGCCGTACTATACATGAAATGTACCCAGGAATGACACTGCAGCTATATTTCAAAACTCTCATAAAGCCAAGCAGAAATAGTTTAACACAATTATTAACGTAATCAGTTGTACCCACAGGTCTGATAGCCCCCTGAACCCCGTCACCTAAACGAACATGGTGACTGCAACACCCCTCGCAACCCAAGTTACACATAATGTGTTAGAAGTGGGGAACGACTTGGTGTCCAGCGTTGAGCTCCTGCCCAACCAAATGAAATTAAAAAGATAAAGACATTGCACTCAGTAGTCCCATTACCTTTCACTGGTCTTATTGCAGCATGTAAAAGCTCCATTGAAAATAATAAACTATACTACCTGCTTCCAGTCCTCACTGCAAGTAACTTTACCAGAAAGACACATCACTTAAGTTGAGCCACGCAGAGTAACGTTAAGTTGTGGAAATAGTTTTCGCATAGGCCATCGCTTTCTCTGGATCCAGAAACTCCTTAGACTCTCCGCTAAACGAGATGCGCAGCCGTGCCGGGAACAGTATCCCATAACGAACATCACGCCGGCCCCGTAGTAGGTTCCGAACGTCATTGAAAGCTGCACGTGCCTTAGCAACTTTCGCGGTGTAGTCCGGAAAGATGGCAATCTGATCTCCCTTGTAACGGAGCGGCCCGCTCTCTCGTGCTCGGCGCAGCACATCCACGCAGTCCTGGTAGTAGTGGAGCTTGGCGACAATAACCCGCGGTTTTCCGTTAGACTTTCGCGCCGTCAAGCCTCTGTGTGATCGGTCAACTAGAATGTCCTTTTCCAGGTGTAACACTTCTTTCAGAAGTTTTGAGACTGCGGTAGTTGAGCTTGACCCAGGATCTTCCGTAACACCCACGATGCGGATATTGCATCTCCGCATTCTCCCCTCCATATCCTCACATCTCTCCTTCAAAGCGGATATCTCGGTTTGCAGCCCAGCCACTGTGGACTGCAATACCGTTACCTCGGCCGAGCACGACGAGAGCCCCTCTTCAACGCCACTAATAGTCTTCCCCATAGCCTCCATTTCCGTGCGGATAGCCGTTGTGTTGTTCACAATTTCGGACTTCAGATCCTTTAGTTCGTTTTTAAGAGAGCTGAATTTTCGGCAAAATATATTCCTCAGCTCCGACTTAATCACAGCCGAAATGTCCGTTTTTAACGAGGCAAGGATATCTGCTTTCAAGGCCTCGGTGTCCATTGTCGTCTTTGGCCGTGTGCCAGGTGGTGAGTCGGACGTGGGGGTTTTAGGCCTACTACTGGCAGTACCGTCGTACCTGAACTTTCGGAGACCAGTGGCCATAGATGAGATATTTGTTACTCGTACCGGCTCCGGGTTACTTTTCCGCTTTCAAACGCCGATTATACAGTATATAGCGCAATAAAACTTACTTTTTTTAAAGAAAGTTAGGCAGGAGCCCCTCACAGTGCGTCCTACTCCATTGCCGGCTCACTAGCGCCCCCCATAATATTAATAATAATAATAATAATAATGTCATAACATATGTATGTATGTATGTATGTATGTGTATATATATATATGTATATATATAACGTTATTAATAATAATAATAATAACAATAATAATAATGATAATATCGTAATATATAAAACGTTATTATCATTATTGTTATTATTATTATTATTATTATTATTATTAGGAGTAATAGTAGTATTATAACAACAACAATGAAGACAAGGCAGTTTTTTAAGGTTTTTTCAGGTTTATTAATTGTATCGTTACAACCACAGCATGGCGTTCATGCCAGGGATGATCCATGCATCATCTACAGGAAAGACATCTCAACTTTACTGCAATAAGCTGATATATCTGCATGAAGAAAAACACAATGCTCTCCTGTGCTTTCTCTTGATCTACTGCATCCCAGCAGTCCATCTCATTTAATATAAAACGTTTTTGGGTGTATCATCACACATGATCAATAATCAGTATAATCAGATCAGTACATTGCTCAGTCCTCTCATACACAATGTGCATGTCACAAATGGAATAGCAGCACTGAGCTATCTTTGATTTCCTCAAAGTACAGTACATGGGGAAAGAACCTGGGTTCCTGCATCGTTTCTGGTTGACATGTTAGAGCTTAAATGACAGATTCACTGTATACAGAAGGATTGTGGATTCACATGCAGATGCACGCTTTAAAACACAGTGATTTCATAACCTGTAACAATACTGAACTAGATCATAACACTACATCCCAAATGCCAGTTTGGTATTGTACAGTTTTACCACATGTCATCCTAATAAGTAACAGTGGTACAGAAATTTCAAAGGAACAGGTCGAATCACGGAAGATTTGCTACATGGATATTTGGCCTGTGCTATTGCAGCCTGTAGCTAGCAGCTAATTAGCAGCTGGGGTATGAGGACGCAAAATCAGTAAATTCACATACGGTGCAGATAATGAATCATGAGAGTGTAGTGTACTGATCACTGAAATATCGACAGTAATGAAGTTAAATATCATGGTATTGCATAAGCGATTATCAGCACGTGTGTACTTTCTGAAGCATTTAGTTCTGTTGAGGAAACGTCCAGGCTTGGAGAACACAATGCAGTGCAAGGATGCATATTATCATTAAATACAGTCTTATTAGTTATAATTATACTGCTAGGGATTAAAGTCAGCATAGCAGGAATTGTAATTGAAACAGGAAATTAAGAGCAAAATTTAGTTGGTACATCAGCACTTAGATTTGGCCAGCCATCGTTTTACAAACAGAAATATATTCACAGTGCATGTACAGATATTTACACTGCAGCTAGGTGCTGAACTGCTGAAACTAAACTGCTGTCATTTTCAATCTTTATAATGTCCCAATACTGTGCTAGCATTTTTAAACTGTTAACTCTTGTAGCCAAGAACACATTACTAATATAGCTACCTAACTGATGAACTAATGCTAGCTAGCACAAACACTGCCTGTCAGGTCACTTAATAACGTGACGTCTGCTCATGGTAAAGATTAGACACAAAGCTTGTTTGGCTTTTAAACAGAGCTATCTGTTGTAATCAAGTGTAAGCTTGTTAGCATAGCTAGCTAAGAGTTGCTAGTGAGTTCTATTCGTGTTACGTTAGTTTGCTAGACAGCTATAAATGTGTTTAGTGAAAATCCTTCCTACAGCATACGAGGAATACAGGGATACATTTTGTTACTTTTTTTAGATCCTGGGCCAAGGTACACCCGCTCCCTATGCTATGTTATCTGTGATAATCACTGGAGCTACACGGCCCAGGCCAGGCAAAGCAAGCTTAAAAAAACAATATATAAACACCGATCAACCATAAAATTAAAACCACCTGCCTACTATTGCGACCTCCGAAGGTGTCCTGTGTTGACTGGCACTAAAACGTCAGCAGATACCAGATGGGACCTTCATGGATCTGACTTGTTTGTCCAGAACATCCCACAGATGCTCAATCTGATTAAGATCTGGGGAATTTGGAGGCCAAGTCAGCGCCTTCAACTCTTTGTCACGTTCCTCAAACCATTACAGCTACAGTATTTACTAGACGAGATTTATCCAGAGAGACTTACAGAAGTAAGTTTAATTGCTAGTATTGTGGGACTGTGGTGGCCTAGTGGTTAAGGTGCAGGACTATGAACCAGAAGGTCCAGGGTTAAAATCCCACCTCAGCCAAGCTGCCACTGTTGGGTCCTTGAGCAAGACCCTTAACCCACAATTGCTTGGATTGTAAGACTGTATCAATTGTAAGTCGCTCTGGATATGGGGGTCTGCTACATGTTGTAAATGTAAATGTAGTACAAATAAATAAGTAATAACCTAAGATCACAATCCAACTAGATTCTGTTAGGATATGATGTAGCACAAATGTTAAAATGGTTAAAATTGTTATTAAATATGTAAGTGGATTTTCAGCCTTCACTTAAATCCTGAGTAAAGAGATGAGTCTTTAGTCGCTGTTTGAAGACAGCAAGAGACTCCATTCGGACATCCAGTGAAAGTTCATTCCACCACCTGGGTGCCAGGATGGAGAAGAGGAGAAGATGCTTGTCTTCCTAACATCCCTGAACAATGTTTGCAGTGTGGCAGGGTGCATTATCCTGCTGAAATGGGGTACTGCCATCAGGGAATATGATTATACTCTTTGACTATGTTTAGGTTTCTAGATTCATAACATTATCTCTAAATGTTATGGCCTTTTCACACCAAGTCCGATTTTTATGGAGGAAAAAACACACATCATTTCACACCGAGTATGAAACTGACGGACTGCAACGCTGAGTAAAATTTTTAATCGGAGCCTGATCTAAGTTGTTCGGATGCGTTAAAATCAGGTTGACCAATCAGAGCTCGGTTGTCAGGCAGAACAGCTCATCAAGAGCTTATAGGACAAGCAACATGTTGACTCTAAAAACATGGATGTTAAAGAAAAGATCTGGTGGAATAGAACTGAAAGGCTGGAGAATGATGGTGATATAGCTCACATTGACTGGATGGAACGGTTTGATTATTTACCTGAGTGCATTCTAGTCTGTTCATGATCACAAAAATCACAAACCAGTGCTTCCTGCACTCATCTCTGCTCGTTTCTTTGTTTTCTAAAGTTGATGATGTAAAAAAAGACACGGCGAGACACATTAGGAGAAGGGAAATTAAAGAAAGCAAAAGCGGAGAGAGAGTTTTCAGAGTGTTTAGACAAAACCGTAGTGCACTTGGTGTGAAGGTCCCACTACATTAAAAATCACATCTCTTATTTCGTGCAAAAATATCATACTCTGTGTGTAATGGCCTTAATTCATGCTACCTCTCAGTGGTTTTAATGTTATGGCTGATAGGTGTATATATTGTTTGTAGAAACATCACAACGTTATTCTAAACAAGACTTTGTTTTATTAATGAATTATCACTTTATTCTCTAAATATGTCAACTTTTTCTAAAGAGCTTATAGTCTCGTATTCAGTTCTGACATCTAAACTCCACTATTGGGGGCAAGTTCAAACACAGTACAAAAATAATGATGTCAATGGAAAGTTCCCAAAACTTTCCACTGACACCAAGTTTTTTTTTGTGTGTGTGTGTGTGTGTGTGTGTGTGTGTGTGTGTGTGTGTGTTTCACCTCGCATTCCTCGCTATTTCATATTCTGTGTGTTGGAAGATTGTTTTGGCTCAATGAGATTTTTGTTGCAGTCTCCCAGCTCTGGGCTCCGAGGCTTAATGGGATACGTCACATGTCCTGTCAAATCCAGCAGGTCCTCTAGTGCGCGTGCATTATTCACAACATTTTTAACTTCAGAAATCGGCGAAAACTTCGGGACCGAGACCAGCTCCTCTTTAGACACTGGGCTGGTGGGAAACAAACAAACAAAAAAATAAAATAAAATAATTATTTATATTGGGGTGGTGGTGGGGTTACAGGTCTTTTAAAAAAAAAAAAAAACTGAAACCAGAATCCTTATGCAGGGTAAATAGGCGCTTTCACACCAAACAGTTCTAAGAACTCATCTGGGAAGAACTACCAATGTGGAGCCCTGTTCCAGGGCTATTTTTGGTTCTGTGTGATGATGAAATGATGTAAACTGTGGATTGTGGTAGCTTAATGGTTAAGGTGCTGGAATATGGACCAGAAGGTCCAGGGTTCAAATCCCACTTCTGCCAAGTTGCCACTGTTGGGTCCTTTAGCAAGGCCCTTAAACCACAATTGATTGGATTGTAGCGTGTATCACTTGTAAGTCACTCTGGATAAGGGCGTTTGCTAAATGACATAAATGTAAGCTGTTAGATGGTTGTTGTACCATTTTTTTGTGCTTGTTTTCCATTTCTAGCTGAAGATCTGTTGTTTATATGGCTGTAGGTGTAGAATTAAAAATAAACTCAGGGTTCCTATGCTCTGAGAAAAGACCCTACACTGAAGTAGGAGCTAAAAAATTCCGAATACACAAACTACAATCGTCCCCAGTTCCAGTTGACAGTCGAAACGCGGCAAAGGGGGCACAGTTCTAAGACCTATGAAAAAGTCCTCTGGTGTGAAAGCGCCTACTGATTACTAATTTGAAACCACCTCACCTTACCTGACCTCCATTGACTGCACCCCTTCAGGTGACTCCTTCTTGGCTCCGGCCCTTTTTTCCAGCGTCTCAAAGGCACTGACAGGAAGCTGTCTTAGGGAGGTGGGGCTACTCGATGTTCTCTTTGATGGCACCTGTGCTGAAGCCATCATGCTAGTCTTCTCCTGTGAGGTCACATCCTGCTTCAGTGAAGAGCCTTTGACTGTTTCAGGGCCAGGGCCTTTCACCTGGCTGCTCACCTGCTGGGAGGAGGGACTTTTCACATGTCCGTTCCCCTGCTGACCGATCGGACTCTTCTCTTGATCAAAGACATGGCTTTGTCTGGATGGTTCCGACATCGTGATGTTAGTCTTCACCTGTGAGCTCACCTGGCCAATGAGCTGCTGCATAGCAGGGCTTCTTACCTGCTCAGAGACAAAGCTCTTGAACTGGCCATTAATCTGATGTGAGTTGGGGCTCTTCACCTGCTGTGATGTGGGGCTTTTTACCTGCCCATTCCCTTGCTGGGGGGCATGACTTTTCACCTGTTCCATAATGGGGCTTCTCACTTTGTTATTTCCCTGTGGAGAGGAAGGGCTTTTCATCTGGCAGTTCCCTTGCTGGGAGATGGAGCTTTTCAGCGGTTCGAAAGCAGGGCTTTTTACCTGTTCATAGTTGACAGTTTCCACCTGGCTGTTGCCTTGCAGATAGGCAGGACTTTTCACCTGCCTATTTACCTGTTGCAAAGCATGATCTTTTACCTGATCTGGGGTGGGGCTTTTCACCTGGCCATTCCCTTCTTGGGGGGTGGAGCTCCTCACTTGTCCAGACACAGGGCTTTTCATCTGACCGTTCCCCTGTTGGGAAATGGGGCTTTTTACATGGCCATTCCCCTGCTGGGCGGTGGGACTTTTCACTTGATCAAAGCTGGGGCCTTTCACCAGGCCATTCCCTTTTGGGGACACGAGGCTTCTCACCTGGTCGTGCCATTGTTGGGAGGTGGGACTTTTCACTTGATCAGAGCTGCTGCCTTTAACCTGTGCAGTCACGTCCTGGAAGGTGGGGTTCTTCACCTGGCCGTTCCTTTGCTGGAGGGTGGGGCTTTTCATATGGCCGTTCCCTTGCTGGAGGGTGGGGCCTTTCACCTGTCCATTTCCTTGCTGGAGGGTAGGGCTTTTCATCTGGCCGTTCCCTTGTTGGAGGGTGGGGCTCTTCACCTGGTCATTCCCTTGATGTAGGGTGGGGCTAATCACCTGGCCGTTGCCTTGCTGGAGAGCTGGGCTTTTCACCTGGCTGTTCCCTTGCTGGAGGGTGGGGCTTTTTACCTGGCTGTTCCCTTGCTGGAGGGTGGGGCTTTTCACCTGGCCGTTCCCTTGCTGGAGGGTGGGGCTTTTCACCTGGCCGTTCCCTTGCTGGAGGGTAGAGCTTTTCACCTGGCCGTTCCCTTGCTGGAGGGTAGGGCTTTTCACCTGGCCGTTCCCTTGCTGGAGGGTGGCTCTCTTCACCTACCATTCCCCTGATGTAGGGTGGGGCTTTTCACCTGGCGGTTCCCTTGCTGGAGGTAGGGCTTTTTCACCTGGCCGTTCCCTTGTTGGAGGTGGGGGCTCTTCACCTGACCATTCCCTTGATGTAATAGGGTAGGGATTTTCACCCTGGCTGTTCCCTGCTGGAGGTGGGGCTTTTCATAGGGTCGTTCCCTTGCCGGAGGGTGGGGCTCTTCACCTGTTCATTCCCTTGCTGGAGGGTAGAGCTTTTCACCTGGCTGTTCCCTTGATGTAAGGTGGGGCTTTTCACCTGGTTGTTCCCTTGCTGGTGGGTGGGGCTTTTCATAGGGTCGTTCCCTTGCCGGAGGGTGGGGCTTTTCACCTGTTCATTCCCTTGCTGGAGGGTAGAGCTTTTCACCTGGCCGTTCCCTTGTTGGAGGGTGGGGCTCTTCACCTGACCATTCCCTTGATGTAGGGTGGGGATTTTCCACCTGGCTGTTCCCCTTGCTGGAGGGTGGGGCTTTTCATAGGGTCGTTCCCTTGCCGGAGGGTGGGGCTTTTCATATGGCCGTTCCCTTGCTGGAGGGTGGGGCTTTTCACCTGTTCATTCCCTTGCTGGAGGGTAGGGCTTTTCACCTGACTGTTCCCTTGTTGGAGGGTGGGGCTTTTCACCTGTCCAATTCCTTGCTGGAGAATCGGGCTTTTCACCTGGCCGTTCCCTTGTTGGAGGGTGGGGGTCTTAACCTGGCCATTCCCTTGTTGGAAGGTGGGGCTTTTCACCTGGCTGTTCCCTTGCTGGGAGATGTAGCTCTTCACCTGGTCATCAGCTTCCTGTTTCCTCACTGGAGTCATCTGTGAGGTAGAGCTGCTCACCTGTGCAGACTTCTTTTCTGCACTGTCCTGCTTCCTGAGGGGTACAGGTGGCGGTGTCTTCACCTGAGACGGTGAAAACTCATTGTTTATGTTTCCTACTGATAACAGCTCAGATATTTCAGAGAATTTCTAAAATTCGCCCAATGTTCCGTGATGGGACTCACCTGGACACTTGTGGGCTGATCTTTTGCTACACCATTTACTTTTGAGCTCATCTGGATTTCACCTGAAAGAATACAACAGCTTTGAAATGTTTGCTGATGTTTTAGAAACTTTTTTTATTTTTCAATTCACTAAAAAGCTAAGTAAGCAAATATCAGCAAACATTATTAATACACCTTTACATTTTAATTTAAAAGTGCAATACATAAAGCATATGCATAAACATCTGAACAGCTTGAACTCCTGACTGTTTTTTTTTAACCTCGTTATGCGGTACTTTTGGATTTTGATGCAGTTATAAAATATATGAAAATAAACTCTGTTCAGGCAACTTAACGAAACCCATCATCCTGCTCTCTATCTCACTCTCACACATGCACACAGTAAGAGGTTGTTACTGCAGAGAAAGTGCTGCGTGGTCATACAAAAATAGCTCTAAACGTCCTTGAATGGAAGGTTTTAAGCACAAATTGCGACACACACAGAATCTGATCCTCCCTTGAGACAGACTAAATACAATACACACTGATAACACCCTAGCACAGCTTATACAGTATTACAGAGTGTTAGTTATAATAGATGATAGTGGGTATTAGTTAGCGTTGCATCAGCAATCAGCTTACCTGGAGGAGAGAGAGTTTGGGAAGGGGGAGAGTGGAGCTCCTGGCTGTCCTCGCTCTGTGAAAATATTTAGATATTTACATTTACATTTACAGCATTTAGCAGACGCCCTTATCCAGAGCGACTTACAATTGATACAGTCTTACAATCCAAGCAATTGTGGGTTAAGGGCCTTGCTCAAAGACCCAACCGTGGCAGCTTGGCAGAGGTGGGATTTGAACCCTGGACCTTTTGGTCTATAGTCCAGTACCTTAACCACTAGGCTACCACAGTCCCGATATTACATCTTACAATGGAATTACAATAATAAATGACGTTTTCAAGCATTATAAAGTATGCCCTTAGTTCTAGTCTTTGAAAAGAGCCTTAACTCACCAACCTTCTAGTCAGAACACTAATTAGTGACGTACAATACCTTCATTTCACTCTCGCTTTTCCTCGTCCTCTTCATGATCTCTTCAATTCTCTAGAAACAGAGAAAGGCAATATTTTCGGGTGTGCACTATGTATCATCTACAATAATATCTTAACTGTTGTTTTAACAGCATAAGCTTTGTAAAGATGGATGTCGGAAATCAATTGCTATTAACGACAGCTGGACAACTAACTTATTTCAACATCTGTGAACTAAGCACCGTGCAGAATATGAAGATTATGACAAACTTCGTCGATGAAATGCACTGTCAAGGACGGGTGTCGCCCTAAATCCGAAACCTTCTGCAGTTCCTGTGCCACAGTTTTTACCTGAACACTCTAGTTTAAAGTAAAGTTTTAAGACAAGCTTTCCTTACATTAAATTTTCTTTAATGTTATGACATTGATGTCATTAGTAAGAAACAATTGATATCCTATTAACAAGAACAAGCTAGTAAAATGTAAGACTTTTACAAGCACATTTTTGAAGGATGCAAAGCATCATCTATTGTTATCAACAAAATCCCAGAAAATACCAAGATTTTTTTTGTTGTCAGTATCACACACCCCTACTAGACATTTAAAATGGCACGTGTAGAATATGGTCTGCATCTAATACTGTAAAGTTTACAAGAAATATATTATAAAGCTACCCGATTATATAATGTGATATATACATGTGATAAAATGTAAAGTTTACTGGTGATGCAGCTGTACAAGTGAACGTATGATACACAGTACCAGTTAAAAGCGTGGCCACACCTTGGACTCATTCAATGTTTTTTCTTTTTTTTTAGTATTTTCTACATTTCATATTAATATTGCAGACATCAAAACAATGAAGGGCCACGTATGGAATTATGTAGGTAAAAAAAAAGTGATGTGAACTACAATATGCTTTCTACTTGAGATGTTTAAAACTAGCCACCTTTTGCTTTGATGACAGCTTTGCACACTCTAGGCATTCTCTCAAATCAGCTTTAAGGTAATCACCTGGAAAGGGTTTCAATTAACAAGGGGGCATCAAGAGTTAACTTGAGAACTTTCATGCCTTCTTAATATGTTTGCGACCATCAGCTTTGTTGTGCAGAGGTACGGTTAAAACACAGAATGTAAAGTAGGAAACTTTTTCTGGTTTGTTTAACACTTTTTTGTTTACTACACGATTCCATATGTGTGGACTGTGGTAGCCTAGCGGTTAAGGTACTGGACTATGGACCAAAAGGTCCAGGGTTCAAATCCCACCTCTGCCAAGCTGCCACTGTTGGGTCCTTGAGCAAGGCCCTTAACCCACAATTGCTTGGATTGTAAGACTGTACCAATTGTAAGTCGCTCTGGATAAGGGCGTCTGATAAATGCTGTAAATGTAAATGTGTTCCCTAATAGTTTTGATGCCTTCAATATTAATCTACAAGGTAGAAAACATAAAAAAAAAAAGGAAAAACTCTGGGTGAGAAGGTGTGTCCAAACTTTTGACTGGTACTGTACATAAAGTATACAGGACATATAATGCAGTAACAATATAGAATGTACAATTTACAATTTAAATAATGTAACGTGTACAGACTATATAGCTTAGGTGATGTGCAGAACCAAACCTTTTTCCTCTGCTGTCTCTCCTGTTCTTCCTGCTGCAGGATCAGTTCCTGCTTCTGATGAACCTCCTCTTCCTCTCTCTGAAACACACAAACACACACACACACACACACACACACACACACACACACACACACACACACACACAGGATGTATGATTCAAGATATTCTCAATTATTATTCTCAAAGGGCTATATACCTTTAAGCTTATTATCTAACACAAAGCTTCATGCATTTAGACTAATTTATCCTATGATTTTTAAACTCATCTTCCAGCCTGTCATGAATCTTTCAGAAGTCTGATTTAGGATTTTGAAGACACATGTTAGTTACAGAGGACTTCATCTTAGACTAATGAACCTGTCTTTCCTTTCTCTCCTCTTCACTCTGCCTCCTTTTCTTTGCTTCCTCTCTCTTTTTTCTTTCCAGCTCCTCTTCCTCCTTCTGCTTCTTCTGCTGCTCTGATTCCAGTCTGAAACACACACACATACATTCATTCAAGACATCCAGATATGTCAGAAACATACATGGTTAACACTACCTTTGCAGCAAACACATCTACATATGGAATATTATTGCAAACATTCAGAAAATAAACACACTGCAGCAATACTTAACATGCCGCAAATAATATATCTGGCATGTGGAGTCTGGGTGCCTTTTGGGATGATCCACTAGTGTTTTCTTTTCCGGTTTTGACCCCACTTATCCGGGGACCAGTGAATCATAACGCCCGGCAGTGGGCGCTGTTGACTTAATACCTGACCTTTCAAAATGTACTGCGTCTTGGAATGAAGACAAATTGTTTACATTGTTTTTTCCCTATTATACCCTGCTTATCTAGTCATAGTCTCAGTCTCAGTCTCAGTCCCCCTCTCTCTATCTCTCTCTCTCTCTCTCTCTCTCTCTCTCTCTCTCTCTCTCACTTACCTCTGCTGCTCTTCCTGCTCCTTCTGGACGCGCGAGAGTCGTCGTCGTTGTGCTAACAGACGAGATGCTTCATCTGCATCCATTGTCCCAGCAATTACTTTTCCTACAGTGAAAAAAGGTGTTAGGTTATAAACAAAGCACCTTTCATTAAATCAAATATTATAATCTAGAGATATGATTTATTCAGCTAAGCATAACACATTCAGGCGTCACTTACCTGCGCTCTTATCTGTAGCTTCATTATTCGAGCTGTTCTTGTTCTCAGCTGTGTTCCTCTCATCCTTCTCCATTCCTGTGTTCTCCTGTCCATTGTTCACTGATTTCCCCTCAGTTTTGTGGTTCTCTGATTTCAATATTCTCCTCTCTGGAGTTCCTGGGCTGCAGGGTTTAGGTTTGATCTTCTCTGCTTTCCCAGCAGCTTCTACAGTCTCGGATGTTGGAAGTGCTTCAGCTTTGAGGGCTTTTCTATCTGCAGAGTCATGAGTTTTGACTTCTTGAGCTTGTTTGTCATTGGTGACTGGTGTGGACGGTCGGTGTCTCATAGGGGATGATGGGTAATGACGCACTGGGACAGGAGACTGAGTGCGTCTCTTAGGTGACAGCCTAGACAAAGAAGACAGGATGTAAAATAAGACAGCAGCAAAGTGGACTGATCTAGTAAATGATACTAATATTGAAATGTATACAGCATTTTATGTTTGTGGCCAAAACCTATACGTCATATGCTATATGTACAGTACTGTGCAAAAGTCTTAAAGGTGTTGTTTTAGAAATAATGACCATAATGACTGGACCCAAAAACTTTTTTCAGTCTTTGTGAGCTTTAGCATATCTTAGCCTTTTCATCCTGTTCCCCTTCCAAAAAAAAGGAGTTTCTTGAGGTTTAGGTCAGATGACCTAAACCTCTGCCAAGCTGCCACTGTTGGGTCCTTGAGAAGGCCCTTAACCCACAATGGCTTGGATTGTAAGACTGTATCAACTGTAAGTCGTTCTGGATAAGGGCATCTGCTAAATGCTGTAAATGTAATGTAATGTGGTGTGTAATGACTGTGGTGGAAAGTCCATGATAGGCAGCAATTGATATTCTTTGGTCTTCAAGTAGTTGTTGCAAATCTTTGAGCTGTGTTTTGGGTCATTATCCTGCTGCAGTATGAATCCTCCACAAAGATCCAAACATGCATTTTCACTTTGTATACAACCAGAGTGTAGAAATCAGGATGTGTTAGGGAATATGGTATGGGCTGACTTCTCAAATGTCATGGCGTTAAATAACAACACAAGTGTGTGTGTGTGTTACTTTGGGGAAGCAGATCTCCAGATGACATCAGCAGGAGATTCAGCTCGTCTTACAGGTGATCCAGTCGGCGTCCTTCTGTCTGTACGGAACCTCTCCTTCTGCACAGCACAGAATATGAGAGTGAAATCAATATTATGTTTTGTACCATGTTAGTTGGTGTCCCTGATTAGATTGCACATTGTTTACCTGTACTAATCATTTATAAAAGTAATTTGATCATTTGCTAAGATGACTCGAGCGCTCACTCGACAGGGTGCCAGTAAACTGAAGGACACAGCAGGGGTCTCTTTTGCATCCAATCCCACAGACACCTGACCTGGCCAAAAGTTACTGTCGTGGGTTAGTGCACTGGTTCTCAAAATGCGGGGCATGCCCCCTAAGGGTGGCACGGAGCTATTGCAGGAGGGGCACAGCAAGGCAACTGAATGAAGCATGTTTAAGATACTTAATGCATAGCTTCACAACCATGAAATCCATCATTGGATGCTGTTATATGGCCCTTCTTGAGAGTAGTATGACAAATGCAGGTACAACATTGCAAATATGGAATAAGGATCTTGGACTCCAAATTGACAAAGCAATATGGACGTCAATATGATAGTTCTAAGGAGACACAATTTAGATTACTTCACAGATTAAAAATTACTCCACGGCTCAGGAATAAGATGAATACTATTAAGCCAGATCATTGTTTAAAATGTGGGATGAGAAGAGCTGATTTTGTGTACTGTATTTGAACCTGCAGGTATATTCTGGACTTTTGGGAAAAGGTTTTATCAAAATTGTAATTAATGTTTGGGAAGAAGCTGACAATGAATCCACTCTGTTTTATTATGGGAATTCCGGATTTGAATATTAAAGATAAATCATGCATGTCACTTGTAATAATTCCACCATAAAGGTGACTTAGGTGTCACATTTGATTCAGATCTCTCCTTTGATGCGCACATTAGCAGCATCACTCGAATTGCTTTCTTTCAATTACGTAATATCGCTAAACTTAGAAATGTCCTCTCTTTTAATGATGCAGAAAAACTTGTTCATGCGTTTTATAACCTCAAGGTTGGATTACTGTAACGCCCTTACTTACTGGATGCTCTAGTAAATCTATAAATAAACTTCAGTTAGTTTCAGAATTATGCAGCTGCCCGAGTGCTAACTCGAACTAGAAAAGTTTGATCATATCACTCCTGTTCTATCATCACTGCAAACTGGTTACCAGTCAAATCGCCGCAATTGATTAGAAAATACTTCTTATAACTTATAAAGCTCTACATGGGCCTGGCCCCACATTATCTGAGTGACCTCTTAGAGTTTTTTACAATCCTACTCGTCTTTCTTCGTTCGCAGGGGTGCAGGACTTCTTTTAGTTCCTAGAATTAAAAAAGTCACAGCAGGGGGAAAGGCTTTCTCATACATGGCCATGCCCCCCCCAACTATGGAATAATAAACTTCCCACTTTCGTTCGAGATTCAGACCACCCTCCAAAAGTTTTAAGTCCCTAGGCTAAAGACATACTTAGTTACGCAGGCTTTTGACTAGATTTAGACCAGGTTGCATGGCTTGGGTTGCTGGGGGACTGCCTGCGTTGTCCGCTAGCCCGCGGGAGAGTGTCCGAGTGGGCGGTCCTGGGTGAACTAGGCTTCGGTCCTCGTGATCTTGACTCATGCATCCTTGCCTTAGAATAAGGGGCAGAGCTGGGGTTCATAGTCAAAAGAGTCTTATGGTGATCAGAGACGTTGGGGATTGCTGTCTTCTGCCTCCCGTGGGGTTGCCAATGTCTCATGTGATCCCTCTTGGCTGTGTTTTCCTACCAGTTCTCTCTTTTCTAGCTTTCTAGCTATGCTGCTATAGCTAATGCTGCCGGGGTCTCATGCTACACTTGGCATCAGTGATTGACATGGCATCAGTGATTGTTAATAAACACTGTGCTCTTAATCAATAACTAATTTACATTTTCTGTTTTCTCTCCGAGCTGTGTTCCGGCAGTTCCGGCCCCACAACATATGTTTCATCTGATGGAGCTCCACTGTGCATAATTCACATTTATCCACATTTTATTCGACATGACTCTATGACTTTAGTTTTGCTCCTAGATGTATCATCATACCCGGGCCACTTAATGTCGATGTGAATACTTCACACTTTTATTCGAACTTTGACTCCATGACTTTTAGTTTCGCTCTTAGATTTATCATCTACGCCGCCCAAGGAGGTTGGGGTCCCTTTTTTGAGTGATCTTGGTTCCTCCTAAGGTTCTTCCTAGAAACTAGGGAGTTTTTTCCTTGCCACTGTCGCCCTAGGCTTGCTCAATTTGGGATTAGACGTAGTTATTAGGAGATAATCTAAACTTGTAAAGTTGCTTTGAGACAATGGTCCATTGTAAAAAGCGCTATATAAATAAATCTGACTTGACTTGACTTGTCACTTTATTCTTCAATAAGAAGTTGCAGTTGTATATGATTTACAATGTTTAAAATAAATTCCAGTGGAGTTCGGAAACAAAAGTGTGGGGGGCTCGAAAACAATCTACAAAATGGGGCACTGCAGAAAAAGTTTGAAAACCACTGAGTTAGTGAACTGCCTCTGCACCACCTTGACACAGCAAACATGATGCTCACCTATAATATCAAACCATGTCTCATAACCCACTTATTCCTGACCTTTGGTGTGTTAGGGACTGAATTTGCCCCCTTGTCCAGGTCCCTGGTGACAGCATGGGCACGGCGATGGCTGGGCGACCCTCTGTACGGTGACCTGTGAGGACTGGAGGGAACTAAACAGGAACAGAAATGAACTTTGATTCATGTGTGTTTGAGAATTCCAGGAAGGTGTGATTGAGTCTGGCTCATGAGAATCTTACAGGGGGGCGTAGGTAGATGTTTGTGACTAGTGGAAATAAAAAATTAAGAGCAGTTGCTGTTTGACCTGTCATGAGGTTTTGTTTTTAAAGAGCAACAGCTGTAACACAACAGCAAGAAACAATGATGTACAATTATACAAAGTCTTAGACAAAAGTCTGTGAACACTTAGTCAAATTATGTTTCATTCAGTGGGGGCGTTGGGGGTGTCTGGAGCCTATCCCGGAATTTACTGTTCACAGACAAAAGTGATTCCATTGCCTCATAACTGCACCACCTAATGTTCATGTTGCAAACCCATATCCTCAGGAACTTGGCTCTTAACTCTGAGCCAGAGGAGCTGCTTATTACGTACTGACATGAATTAAAACATAACAACAAGAACAACTTGTTTTTGACTTAATGGTGCATTACAATTAGCAATTTTGTACCCTGCAGTGGTTCATTTAAGTAACATGAACAAAAACATGTCATTAAATCAGGGTGCCCCAACTTTTACATCAGTGTTTGACACGGTGCAAAAAGACTATGGTGTTGCACTTTGGAAATAAAACCTCAATAAATATCAAACTTCACATCCTTTTCATTTTCATTGTTGTTGTTAATCTTTTTCTGAAAAAGGTTTGCATTGGTACACCTACCACTGTGTGTGTGTGTGTGTGTGTGTGTGTGTGTGTAAGGCAATTAGTCTGCATGACTAGAACACTTCTTATCTGCTGTGAAAGACACAGCGCATGAACACACCTAGGACTCAAACCTAGTGTGTGGGTGTTACCTGTATAGCGTGAGCATGGCACAAGCAGGTTGGCATCACTGCTGCAGCGAGAGAGTGAGGCATGTGTGTGTGTGCAGAGACGACGGAGCGTCAGGTTTTCCACAGAGTTCAGGCGACCATGTCGGACTGAAGAATGTAAAGGTGAAGGGATGAAGGGATGGAGATGTAAAGAAACATATAGGAAAGAAACACAGGAAAGCGATGAGTGTGACGGATGAAGCGATAAAGAAGGAGAAATGAATGATGAGAAATGACATTACAGTGAACAGAGGAAACAATGAACATGGCATTTCAGTATGATGATTACACGCAGTAGAGTGTGTGTGTGTGTGTGTGTGTGCGTGTGTGTGTAGGTTTCAGTAAAAAAAACAACTATACCCATAATTTGTTATTTCATGTTGTATCCCTTTTGTATCAGATCAGTATTGATTGTGATCTGTACTAGAGCATTAGTGAATCTGTATTGGATCATCATCAAAACTGTATTTTGGGTCTGTGCTGGATCACCATCAGATCTGTATTAGATCAGTATTGGATTAGTAGTGAATCTGTATTGGATCAATATCAGACCTGTTTTGGATCAGTAATCGATTGGCATTGGATTAGTGCTGGATTTGGTTCAGCATACAATCTGTATTGATTCAGTATAGGATCAGTAGTGGATCTGTACTGATTCAACATCAGATCTGTAGTGGATCTGTATCAGATCTTAAGTGGTTGCGTATAGGATCAGAATCAGGTCTGCATATGTGACTGTGGTAGCCTAGCGGGTAAGGTACTGAACTATGGACCAGAAGGTCCAAGGTTATAATCCCACCTCTGCCAAGCTGCCAGTGTTGGGTCCTTGAGCAAGACCCACAATTGCTTGGATTGTAAGCTTGTATAAGTTGTAAGTCGCTCTGGATAAGAACGTCTGCTAAATGCTGTAAATGTAAATGTCATTTGGATCAGTATGAATCTGTATTGGATCAGTATCAGATCAGTATTGGATCAGCAGTGGACCTGTGTTGATTCAAAATGAGATCTGTAGTGGATCAGTATAGGATCTTTATAAGGGCTGTATTAGTACCAGATCAACATTGTATCATAATTGGAACTGTATCAGATCTATATTAGATCAGTAATTGATCTGTATTGGATTAGTACTGGACCTGTATCAGATCAGAATCACATCAGTACTGGATCTATACTGAACTGGATTTGTACTTCAACCCCAATTCCAATGAAGTTGGGACATTGTGTAAAACATAAAAAAAACAGAATACGATGATTTTCAAATCCTTTTCAACCTATATTCAATTGAATACACTACAAAGACAAGATATTTAATGTTCAAACAGATCAACTTTATTGATTTTTGCAAATATTCACTCATTTTGAATTTGATGCCTGCAACATGTTAAAAAAAGGTTGGGACAGGAGCATGTTTAGCACTGTGTTACATCATCTTTCCTTTTGACAACACTCAGTAAGCATTTGGGAACTGAGGACACTAATTGTTGAAGTGTTGTAAGTGGAATTCTTTCTCATTCTTGCTTGATGTACAACTTTAGTTGCTCCACAGTCCGGGGTCTCCGTTGTCGTATTCTGCGCTTCATAATGTGCCACACATTTTCAATGGGAGACAGGTCTGGACTGCAGGCAGGCCAGTATAGTACCCGCACTCTTTTACCACGAAGCCACAATGTTGGAACACGTGCAGAATGTGGCTTGGCATTGTGTTGCTGAAATAAGCAGGGATGTCCCAAAAAAAGACGTTTCTTGGCAGCATATTTTGCTCCAAAACCTCTATGTACCTTTCAGCATTAATGGTGCCTTCACAGATGTGCAAGTTACCCATGCCATGGGCACTAACACACCCCCATACCATCAGAGATGCTGGCTTTTGAACTTGCGCTGATAACAATTCAAACAGTCCTTTTCCTCTTTGCGCCAGAGGACACGACGTCCACAATTTCCAAAAACAATTTGAAATGTGGACTCGTCAGGCCACAGGACACTTTTCCACTTTGTGTCAGTCCATCTCAGATGAGCTCTGGCCCAGAGAAGCCGGCGGTGTTTCTGGGTGTTGTTGATATATGGCTTTTGCTTTGCATGGTAGAGTTTTAACTTGCACTTGTAGATGGAGCGACGAACTGTGTTCACTGACAGTGGTTTTCTGAAGTCTTCCTGAGCCCATGTGGTAATATCCGTTACAGAATGATGTCGGTTTTTAATGCAGTGCCCCCTGAGGGATCGAAGGTCACGGCCTTTCCGCTTACTTGCAGACATTGAAACGTTGTTCATAAACTGTTGGACTATTTGCTCACGCACGCAGTTGTTCACAAAGTGATGAACCTCACCCCATCCTTGCTTGTGAATGACTGAGCTTTTCAGGGATGCTCCCTTTATACCCAGTCATGACACTGACCTGTTTCTGATTAACCTGTTCACCTGTGGAATGCTCCAAACAGGTGTTTTTGGGGCATTCCTCAATTCTCCCAGTCTTTTATTGCCCCTGTCCCAACTGTTTTGGAATGTGTTGGAGGCATAAAATTCAAAATATTTGCAAAATGAATATTTGCAAAAAAAACAATAAAGTTTATCCGTTTGAACATTAAATATCTTGTCTTTGTAGTGTATTCAGTTGAATATGGGTTGAAAAGGAAATCATTGTATTCTGTTTTTATTTATGTTTTACAGAACGTCCCAACTTTATTGGAACTGGGATTGTAGATACATATCATCTTCGGACTGTTATATGGGTATTGTACTGAAAATGGAAACACACATTACACAACGAAGTAATGAGCCTGTACACCGAGTCGTCCATCAAAACTCTTACCTGATCGTACACACACCAATGCAAAAAACCTACACACACCACAGTACAGTACACTACACACAGATGCGCTCTGACAAGCAGCGAACATGCAGAAGATTGAAATAAAAGGTGTCCATCACAGCAGGTGAGGGGGATCGGAAGGGCTGAGAGGCGGCTGGGGTTCATACCGTTGCCAGATTCGCTGAGAGCAGAAGAGGGAGCGATGAGGTCATGGGGAAGGGTGGATTCGCCTGGGCAACGGGGACGGGGCCAGAGCAGAAAGAGCAGAGCATTATGGACAGGCTAAAGTGTGTATGTGTGTGTTTGTGCTTCGGCATAAGCACACACACAGACATTTGAAACACACTCCAGGTATTTTCGTGCACAGGCACCAGGCAAGGACGAGGAAAGGTCACACCCACACACACACACTCTCCCACCCACCCACACATACACACCTTATACTTTACTCTGCATTTTCTTCTACTGACTAAAATGTAATATTATACCCATCAGTGCTTCCCTCGCCAAACAGTCATCCACACATCTTCCTCTTCTCCTATCCTTATGTTAAAGTCTTATAGTCTCGCCTTTTACTATCTGTTTCTGTCTTTTTTGTAGATTTCGCTGTTTATGGTTCCACCTACCTCTCACATTTCCATATTTCTCAGCTGATGCCGTCCTCATTTCCATCCATCTGTCATTCTGCTCCTTTCCTTCCAAATTTATATTTCTGTTTCTGCTATGATTGTCATCACTTTGTTTTTTTTTCTGACTGCTCTAAATCTCTCCTTTTGAGATTTACTAAATACTCAACACTCTTCACTGCTGCTTGTGATTTCCACGCAGTTTTCCATTTCTGTCTATATAATTTTCTCATTATTCTGCAGTCTTTATCATTTCATTCACAAAGTTTTCTTCTCTCTCACTCTCTCTGTACTCACTCTGCCCCCCATTCGCCCCCCAGGTCCAGCGTTTGCTTCTGGTCTCCAGTTGCAGACTTCTCTCCAGTGATTTCCTCATTAGTGCCTCCATACGTTCCTGCAACACACAGCTCGTATTTATTAAACTAGTTATTCATTTTCATGAAGCACTGACCCAAATCTGAGTATCAATACCTACATCAACACTAGACTGGATGTTTCTGATCCACAGATGTTATGTAGCTACGTAATAAAAATACTTGATGTCACCTGAAACTACACAGTTCTCACAGTACAAGATTTGCTAGCATTTATCAGCTGCATCAAGTACAATAATGGGAAATGATAAATAATATTAAAATGTTAAAGGGTAAAAAAAATTAGATAACAATGGTGGGGTAAAATGCTGAGGTAAGAGATGTAAAAGGTTCCAGTAAATGTACTGAGGTAAACAATGCTAGAGGGATAGCTACTGTTTTCAACAATGCCAAAGTAAATAATGCTGAGGTAAATAATGTAGAGGTAACCAATTCTAAGGTAAAAGTACTGAGGTTAACAATGCTGAGGTATAAATACTGAGATGTACAATGATGAGGGAAAACACTGATGTAAACAAACACTTGGGTTGGCAATGTTGATGTAAAAATGCTTAGATGCAAATACTAAAGTAAACAGTGCTTAGGTAAAACACTGATGAAAACAATACTGAGGTAAAACACTGAGGTATACAATGGTGAGGGAAACAATGCTGCTTACCTCAGCATTGTGGGAGAGACAGAGGAACACAATGTTGAGGAAAACAATGCTGAGTTAAAACTCTGAGAAAAACAATACTGAGGTAAACAACGCTGAGGTAAAACACTGAGGGACACAATGCTGAGGTAAAACACTGAGGTACACAATGGTGAGGGAAAAACACTGAGGGAAACAAATACTGGATTAAGCCATTCTGATGTAAAACACTGAAGCACACAATACTGAGGTAAACAATGCTGTTTACCTCAGCATTGTGGGAGGGACAGAGGAACACAATGTTGAGGGAAACAATGCTGAGGTAAAACATTGAGGAAACCATACTAAGGTAAACAACGCTGAGGTAAAACATGGAGGAAAACAATACGAAGGGAAACAATGCTGAGGTAAAACACTGAGGAAAACAATACTAAGGTAAACAACACTGAGGTAAAACACTGAGGAACACAGTATTAAGGAAAACAATGCTGATGCAAAACACTGAGGAAAACAATACGAAGGTAAACAACACTGAGGTAAAACACAGAGGAAAACAATACTAAGGTAAACAGCACTGAGGTAAAACACCAAGGAAAACAATACTAAGGTAAACAACACTGAGGTAAAACACAGAGGAAAACAATACTAAGGTAAACAACACTGAGGTAAAACACAGAGGAAAACAATACTAAGGTAAACAGCACTGAGGTAAAACACCAAGGAAAACAATACTAAGGGAAACAATGCTGATGTAAAACACTGAGGAAAACAATACTAAGGTAAATAGCACTGAGGTAAAACACCAACGAAAACAATACTAAGGTAAACAATGCTGATGTAAAACACCAACGAAAACAATACGAAGGGAAACAATGCTGAGGTAAAACACTGAGGAAAACAATACTAAGGTAAACAACACTGAGGTAAAACACAGAGGAAAACAATACGAAGGTAAACAACACTGAGGTAAAACACCGAGGAACACAGTATTAAGGAAAACAATGCTGATGTAAAACACTGAGGAAAACAATACGAAGGTAAACAACACTGAGGTAAAACACCGAGGAACACAGTATTAAGGAAAACAATGCTGATGTAAAACACTGAGGAAAACAATACGAAGGTAAACAACACTGAGGTAAAACACAGAGGAAAACAATACTAAGGTAAACAGCACTGAGGTAAAACACTGAGGTAAACAATACTAAGGGAAACAATGCTGATGTAAAACACTGAGGTAAACAATACTAAGGCAAAACACTGGTGAGGGAAGAACACTGAGTGGAAAGAGTAAGAAATTCTGAGGTAAAAAATGTTTAGGTACAAACACTGAGGTAAACGATGTAGAAGTAAAACACTAAGAAAAACAGTACTAAGGTAACAATGCTGAGGTGAAACACTGAGGAAAACAATACTAAGGTAGACAATGCTGAGAAAAAAGACAGAGAGAAACAATACTAAGATAACAATGCTGAGGTATAAATACTGAGGCAAACAAAGCTGATTTAAACAGTAAACAACGGTGAGGTTCTGTTTCCTGTAATAATGCACCATTTAGTGATGCAGATATTCTACTATAGGGAATAGTGATCAGGGGACCAGTTTTGGTACAGCCATGGATATCGACTGACGTATTTCAGGACTCCTGACCTTTTCCTCCTCAAGTTGCTGCCTCCTCTTTTCCTCCACGGCAGCTCTGCGCTGTTCCTCCTTCTGCTTCTGTTCTTCTAAACGCCTCCACCTCTCCTCCCTCGTCCTCTCATACTGCAGCTGAGCTCGGCGCTCCTTCTCCATTATCATCTGTTCCCTCATGGCTGAGATAGAGATAAACTAATAATTTCCTTTATTAACCAAATGATGGAAGAAATTCCAGAGACAGTGTGATGTGTGCTCTCTCACCCAGACTCCTCTCTCTTTCCTCCCGTCTCTCTTTCGCCAGTCTCATCCTGTCATCTGTTTTAAGAAAACCCTCTACCACTGTTGGAGAGACATGGAGTGCATAAGAACACAAAACTGTGGACCCATTAATGATAAATACATCCCGGAACATCTGGGGATTGAGTCTGTTGCTGTTATGTTCAATCCTGTCAGGTTAGCTCCTGTTAGCTAGCATGCTAAATGTATGTGAAAACATTCACATATTCTTGGCCAGGTCAGGTGTCACACGGGCATGATTGGACATTTTTATGTAGGTCCTTCACCCATAAAAATGTTTCTTCTTCCATATATTTGGGCTCTATGACATGTCACATGTAAATAAATATGCGACTGTCTCATTTCCATATATGGACTCAATCGCACAGCCTCATTTCCATATATGGACTCAATCGCACTGCCTCATTTCCATATATGGACTCAATCACACGGCCTCATTTCCATATAAGGACCCAATAACAAATCCTCAAACTCACATATGGACTCAAAGACACACTCTCATTCTCTTATATGGACTGAAAAGTCTTAATTATCATATATAGACACACCCTCATTTCTACATAAGGGCAGTTTAACGTTAGTTTGACCCATTGTTTATGCGCTACAGGAGAAACTTACGCTGTTTATCTGCCTGGTTGGTGCAGCTACTGGCTGGAAGGCGGACGGGTGAAGCGTGTCCATTGGTCTGAGGCTTTTTTTCTGAGACAGAGGGCGAAGTGAGCAATTCAGCTGGCACAGGAAAGAGACACACTTCTATTAGTTTCAGAAATATGAATATCATTTATTAATCACAATAAAGTGAACAAGGAACAGAGGTGCTTACTTTGTTTGCTGGCAGTCGGGCTGCTCTGATTGGCTGCCTGGTGAGCAGGTGAGGCGTGGCCATCACTCTGATGTTTCTTTTCAGAAACTGGTGACATTTTAGCTGTGATGAAATGAGAACCCCGGGCGTTTTACCGAATTTTGAAATGACTTTTCTTTTTAGCTTTTGTCCTGTTACTGTTGCGTAATGACAACTCCATTTGTTGTGGACCTACCTTTTGGCGGAAAGTACTGTCAAGCATTAAAGCATATTCAGTATGAAATTCAGGGCTTCACTCTGATTTCTACTCTCCACCACGGCAATGTTCCAGAATTATCATAGCAATGTTTCAAATTACCACAGCAACACCCTGTACCGCACAGATGACAAGCACAACAGAGCTGATCGATGTGGGACATTAAACGCAACCTTATTATTGGAAGAAAACAGCAACACATGGCTAAACAGAAGCAGTGTGTGTTTATACACACCTACCTATAGTTGTGGGGACTAATCTCAAATATGGGACTTGCGTGACAGCCTTCAACGCACTTTTTATTTGAAACACCACAAGAACTGAAAGTTTTGCTGTAAATCCATGTTACATGCATGTTAGCAATCAGTAGTAGAGAGAGACAAATGTGTGTGTGTTCTCTAGAAAGGAAGGATTGTGGAATAGATGATTAAGGGTTTGTTTTGTTCATCTATAATTAATCTGTCTCAGTAACAGCAGGAAGTTGTGAGTCGCTTTAATCTAATGAAGGCATTTTAATGCAGTTAACGAGCATTGATGGAGTTAAAGATGAAGCAGCATGAAGACAGCCCTGTACCGAACAGAGTACATCTGGAGCATGCTGCATGCTCAGTGTTACACAACGGACTGCAATGACTATTCAGTCTTTTTCAGAAAATCAATATCTGAAAGATAACTGATACATGCAATACTTAGACGGTATCACAGTAAGAAGAGATTTCACATATAAACATCTCAGCAGTTTCACTGCTCTCAGAGCCAGTTGGGACACGGCCTCTACAGAAGCGTGTATGCTAACTTTAACAAGCAGCATGGAAAAATCTGGGTATAATGATGAAACAAATATCCCAGAGTACTTTGGTTTAGCTCAGCTGACTCAGCCATAGTGATTTAACCTGCGCTAGTAATCTGATTGCATGGTGAGGAGATTAATAATCCCCGGCCTGTACAGAGTGAATCAGCAGCTCCTCACATCCAGGCCGAGGCTGCGTCCCAAATGGCTTACTCCTCCCATTACAAGGATATTGCACCCTAGACCCTACATTATATATAGTACACTTAAATGAAAGCACAGGGAGTTGATTCCCAATGGCTTCTTTCCCTGATCTAGTGCACTATAGGCCCATAATGAGTATACAGAATTGTCAGCTACACCCTACATGGTGCAATCCATATCCAACAGTGAGGCATTGAACATTGAGGTGTATTATATACACTCATAAGTCACTTTATTAGGTGCACCTCCATGTTTCTACACTCATTGTCCATTTTATGAGCTCCACTTACCATATAGAAGCACTTTGTAGTTCTATAATTACAGTAGTCCATCTGTTTCTCTACATACTCTGTTCTCTGATAGTCTGGACCCCCACAGGACCAGCACAGATCAGGTACTATTTGGGCGGTGGATCATTCTCAGCACTGCATTGTGTTTTGTGCTGGTATGAATGGATCAGACAGAGTAGTGCTGATGAAGGTTTTAAACACTGTGTTCATTCACTGTGACTCAGCTATCTTATCGCTCCACCTTGTAGATGTAAAGGCAGAGACAGTAGCTCATCTGTTGCTGCACATTTTGTGTTAGTCATCCTCTAATCCTTCAACAGTCCTCACAGGATGCTGGTGGATTATTTTCAGTCCAGTAGTGACGGAGGTGTTTAAAAACTCCAGCAGCACTGCTGTACCTGTACCTGTACCTGATCTGTGCTGGTTCTGTCCATTAGAGAACAGAGGAAAGAGGATGAACAAAGTATGTAGAGAAACAGATGGACTACAAACTCCAGTTACAGAACTACAGTGTTTGTGCTTGATAAAATTGGCAATGGGCGTAGAAACAAGGAGGTGTACCTAATAAAGTGATTGTTGAGGGTATGTTCGTATACATATTTAACTTTCTGGTGTCTATAGAAGTGCACTATATAGGGCATTTAATCCACTACACAGTACAGCTGGGTAAATTGTAATTACGCTTCCATTCCCTTTCTCTGGACTACACAGGGAATGAAATCATGTCTCCTACACCTCAGTAAGCCACTTCACCTTGAGCTATTAGTTATTTAAGGACACGATGCACACTATGTAGTGCACTGTACCTCCTAATGGAATCCATTTGGAATTCAGCTTTCTGCTAATTATTTAGCATCCTTACTCAGACCCTATGTTGTGCACTTTATGTCCAGGAGAAAGCACGTTAATGATTAGAAGGGATCTAGTTCCCTTCTCTCTCTCTCTCTCTCTCTCGCTCTATCCCTCTCTCTTTTTAAATGATCTGGTCAGGATATGAAACCAAGCTTCCTACAGAATTTATAGTGCACTATACAGTATGTCCAGGAGGAAGTACTTTTTAGGTCCCTTCTCTCCAGTGGCGGTTCAAGTTCGTATGAAGTGGTGCCAGTGGCTGTGTAGAAGGGCAAATAACTTTCTCCATAAATGTGCACTGTGGGAATTAATTAACTCACTCCTAATTTAGGGAGGAAGCTTGTGGTCCCGAGGCACTGGCCCCCAAATAACCGCCCCTGCTTCTCTCTCAAAATGGACGGCCCAGGATATGAAACCATGCTTCCTACACAATAGGTAGTGCACTACTGTATAGATCTCAGGTATCCACTTCACAATGAGCTCCCTACAAGTGCAGTCTTATGTATTAAATAACATCATGTAGTGCAGTACATGTCTAAAAGGGATCCAGCTTTCCACTCCTCATGTAAGTGCACCATGTACAGTCTACATCTCCCCCATTCCTGCCTAAGACTTAATAATGGCTCCCTATATAAGTGTACTATGCAAGTAATGCCTCAACCACCCTGTAGTGCACTATATAGCAAATAAGGTCGGTTTGGGACACGACCCAAGTTCGTGCTGTGTTTAAAGCAGCAACCAGCATTGCTAAAGGTTGCCATATGCCACAATTTCACCCAGCATGTTCACCTGTATTGTGTCTCACCTGGCACCGCCGCCCCTGTCACTCCGGACTCTGCAGTTTTCGAGCTCTCCGCCATCTTTCTTCTCACCGGTGAGTCGTCCTCCCGGTTCAGGGTAGCCAGATTGGAAGGGTTCTCTATTCAGTCCAACAGCAGTTTTAAAATTCCTCTTCCTTGTTATAAACTCGTCCTATACCCACGGAAATAATTGTAGGCCGTAAATATTGTATTAACAGCACTAAATATCTATCAGAGGATGCAGGGGCTCAACAAATGCAGCATCCTTCCATCTGCGACCATAGGGCCATTGTTGTGGTTACAATCTGGCAACCAGAGCGGAGCCCGATAACGCAGTTCTTGGATGCTGAACAAAAGCGGCGGTCTCGCGCACCGTGTGATTAACAGCGCTAAAATCTGATAAATCTGATGAAAACCTGCGGTGAGAAGCCGGTGCAGAGCATCACGACAGCGCCAGCAGGGCGGAATCTCAATCGCCAGCTCCTTAAGCGACACCGGACGCTGGGAGCACCGGGAGTGCGGAGCGCGCGAGCATCAGCACCGAACGACGGTGGAAGGCGCGCGCACAGTGACGTCACTAATCTCCGTGACAATTCTGCAATTTCATGAAAGACGCAACGCGGATAAATCAAATAAGAGCATTGCGCACTAATATTTCTTATGGCATTATATATATATATATATATATATATATATATATATATATATATATATATATATATATATATATATATATATATATATATATTTATTTAATTTTTTTTATTATTATTATTATTATTAATTTATTTTTTACCGATAATAAAGCATCACCACGAGCAGTTTTATGAGATATCTGCAGGAAACAACAGTTCCCGATGGCCTGGGTTCGAATCCCATATAAAGGTTTGCACCCTGAAGGCCGGGTGATGTATTAATGGACTGTATTAATGGAATCTTGGACCAGGACCATTATTGCCTGCACCCAGTGAATTCCAACCCCGACCTGCATAGGTGGGGAAAACAGGATTTGCTTTGCACATATGAGAGAAATATACAGTTATATATAGTTGGGATCAAAAATCTAAGAGCAGCAGGGAAAACAGTTGGTTGGATCTTTATGGAGAAGGATTCATAGCACAACGGGATAATGAACCAAAACACACCACAAAGCTTTGAAACAAGTACTAGGAGACCAAAGATTAAGGAGTGCTGTCACAAACTTTTCTCCATCTGACATAAACTACATAGAGAATTTATGGGGGCACTTTGAAGACAAAAAGCAGAGCATTCAGTAACATCACAAGATGCTCTTTAGAATTTTGTGAAATCTTGCTGGATAACATTGATCATCATAGGCTGCTATTATGGCATATTGAGAACATATCAAATACTAATCATTTCTGAAATTAATCTTTTCAGAAACTAATCAACTCATTGGTGTTGAAGCACTGGGAGATGACTCTCCCACATGCGGTCAACAGTGCCCGTATGGGGCTTGATACACTCAAAAGGTGGGTATTGAACTGCCTTTGTGTTACCAAAACACAAATAAAATCTTATCACACTCAGACCTGTAATAATCTCAAAGGTAGAACAACGAATACTATGCAATAAATATTGTTTTACTTTAAGTAATATAAACACCTTTGTATTTATTTAGTTAGTTATTTGTTTCTGCTTTTCCTTGTGCTTGTTTGTTTACTGTCGCTCCTCAACATCAATGGCCATTCAACAGCAAACACAAGGATACATCAACACTCCAAAGTTATATCGAATCAAGTCTTATATATACACACTCATATTAGGGCCAATATAGCATAATCAGTTCACCTGTCTAACCTAGCGTAATCAGTTTCCATCTTTGGACTGTGGGAGCACCCGGAGTAAACCCACACAGACATGGGGAGAACATGCAGAGTCCACACAGAATGGACCCAGACTGCTTTACCCTGGGATCGAACCCAGGACCTGAGTGCTACCCACCTTGTGCAGTTCGCTCCTGGATTATTGCCTTCCTTGCTAAAGTCAAAGTCAGATTTATTTCTATAGCACTTTTTACAATGGAGCACTGTCTCAAAGCAGCTTTACAAGTTCCTATTATTTTCTATTACCTAAACCAAAAGTCCAAACTGAGAACGCTTAGGGCAACAGTGGCAAAGGAAAACCTTGAGAGGACCAAGACTCAAAAAGGGACCCAACCTGCTTGGGTGGCCTAGTTGTTATATAAACATTATATAAAGACATCAATCGCCAATAAGCTTAATCTCTCTGAAAATATGAGGGAGATCTAATCCTTAATTTCAGTAAACCTATGCGAAAATACACCCCCATGTTTGCCTTGCTATCCTTGTGAGGAATTTCTATTGACATGAATAACAATGAAGGACTACTGTACCAACTTAATGCTACACCTAACCCTAACCTCAGTAACCTAAAGCAAGTATTTTGGGTCTTTTGTTTTTATCAAACAAAAGTTGCTGTTTTTGTAAAAAGCAGTTCAATAAGAGAGGACTGGAAAAAACAGTCTTCACTGGTCCAAATTCCAGGTTTTCCTATCATTAAAAGGACATTTGGTCCTCACAAGTATAGCAAGCCACACACACACACGGCCGTCTTGCTATTCTTGTGAGGACTTTCCATTGACATGAATGACAATGAAGCATTACTGCAGCTAATTAATACTACGCCTTCCCCTAACCTTCACCGCAGAAACCTAAAGCAAATCTTTCGGCTCTGGCCAAAAAATGGCCATTTTCCTATTTAAAAATAAATTAAATAAAAATTTAAAAAGCAAGTACAGTAGTGTGTACCAGAAAAACTGTCCTCCCTAGTCAAAATACCAGGACATTTGGTCCTCACAAGTATAGCACGGCAAAGGTACACACACGTTAGTTGAACAGTCCTGTAGAAAGACGCCCTGTTTATACAGCGACCCCTTGCGGTAATAGAACTACATAACCTCAGTTTCATCGTGTTTTTTATTGTAAATCGGTGTATTCGTCTTTTAAGCCTTAAATTCCACCACATATAGTGAAATAAAATATAAATACGTTAAAAATGCTAACAAAAATATGCAGTCTGAAGTGTGTGAGTTTATATTTAATTCTGAATGATAAACTGAGCAGAGAGGTTAGAGGTTAATATTCAGCAGAGCCCACAGTCGAGATCTCAGGATAAACAAAGTCGTCCTCGATCCACACGGTTTAGATCTGAGAGAGAGAGAGAGAGAGAGAGAGAGAGAGAGAGAGAGAGAGAGAGATCTATACTACGATCACGAGAAAGAGAGAGAGAGAGAGAGAGAGAGAGAGAGAGAGAGAGAGAGAGAGAGAGAGATTAGAGAAATGAAGAGGACAGGATTTGGATGGTGAACAGGTGTCTATAATTGCTGTGGCAACGCCTCCTCCAGCGTGATACTCACGTCATCGATGTCCTCGTCATCATCTCCAATGTCATCGAACTGAATCTCGTCATCGTCGCCGGGTCCGAACGTGTCCGTCTCGTTGATTTTCGCTATGGGAAAGGACAGGGAGACGAAGTTGAAAGATTTTTTTTCGAATTTGTACCCAATGCTGGTTTACAGGCATCTTGATGGAGCAGAAGCAAATCACTAAAGCAGATTGAGCGAATGCGTTTACATGCACTTAATACAAAAACTGCAGAAAATCTGATTTTGTCGGTAATCCGATCGACGAGTTTACATGCACTTGAGTAACAGATAATGGGAAACTAAGGCAATAATTGTATTTCTACTTTGCGACCAGCCAATAATCTCACAGGAATACGTGACAAACTTCAAACCTATTATTATTTTCTTAACTTACTGTTATAATTTATTATTATTTTATTTACATTCTCTTCAGAGTCTCCCCAAAAAGCGTTCGGTAGCCATTTGGTGATTTCTACCACGTTTCATTTCAGGGTTGCCAGATCCAGCAGATGCTTGAGAAACAAGCTCCAAAAGCCTGCAACCGCAACTAGGTTACCAATAACTGTAAGCGACTCTATAAAAAATAGCCTAAAGCACTTAGAATAAGCAGATCTGGCAACTAGGAGCAAAATCCAGCTCTTTTATCGGATTTCTTAATCTGATTTGATGCTGTATACGTGACCACTTGAACTGAAATCCCATTATGATGCTGCCATGCTGCAACAGCGACCTCTGCTGGCTCTGACAAACTGGTGCCCTATCCAAAGCATGCTTTATCCAGTTCGTATGCACTACAACCTCAGTCAGTCGCTAGTAATGCAGAAGTCCCAGCACGGCCAAACTGGCACTGTTGGGCTCTTGAGCAAAACCCCACATCATAACGCTGCATCAGTCTGAAATCGTTCTGGAGATGAGAAGCTGCTAGATGATTCCATGCGACTCACCGTGCTCTGGCAGTTCTCCGTAGGCCTTCAGACTCCTGGCTTCATCGGCGTTATACTTCAGAATCACATCCGCTTTATTATCCTGCAGACAGAGGGAGGATTGGCTGTCAGTTAACCAGAAGGCTCGCACTGGAACACGGGTTAAAGGTGTGACGCCTAAACTGACCTGATAATCTCTCAGTCCGATCAGGATGATGTCAGACGTGTTGATCCACACCTGCACAGACACAGTGAGGTTCGATATTCCTACATTAGTGTGTGATAGTGCGATGCATAGTCTAATTGGATTATGCGTTCTGGATTTTGCTGCCAACTAATGCAATTCCAGTCTTGACCACTAGACGGCATGCTCAGACATATCCCGTTCTCAGTGAGAATCCCAATTTATTTGAATATTTCAATTAATGCAACAAGTACAATATTTTGAATTGTTATTCTTCTAAAAGAAAAAGGAACGTTTTCCCCGGTTATTTAACATATTGTGAAACTACCACAAGATAACGCCTGTATATAATATAGTAAGGAAAGCAAATCTACACAAAAACAGAAGAGTCAGACAGATTAAATAAGTCAAACACAAAGACTGTACTGGTTAATCTAAGATTAGTAATGCACTGATACAAATAAACATTGAATATAAGAAATATTGTACAGAGGTATTGTACTAATAGAATAGGGCATTTTGTTTACAATCTTAAACAATGTTTCTAGTGATTTCTTTTAATTAAGGTTTTTTTTTAGTTAAAAGAAAACTTGTACAAGAAAATGTGCATTGTTTTCATTGCTTACACTGCATAAATAATATCGTTGCACCCTTACTGCCACCCCATAGAAAGCATCAAAATCTCTGCCCTCTTTTGCCTCCTCGTTCTCACTATCAGATACTTTAAGCAGCTATGGCGACCAGAAATAATACCAATTAGCACCGTACCCATGGAAACCAAAATCACTAAGAAACATCTCAAATGCTAAGGCGACAGAACTGAGCTCTTTCCAGTCTCCGAAGAAGAAAAGAAAATGCTTAAAAAAGCAAGGCCCATTGTTCAATGAGCTGATGTCAGATGTATGATGCCAGTAAAGCCAATAAGAGGACCTCTTACAGTTCCAGTCACCTAATAACATTTCAGTAAATAATTCTAATGTAAAAGTGTTCGTTTCAGGTCTCTGGTGTCAGACATACAGTCACAAAAAGGTGGATTGGTGTGACTATGAAATCATGGAAGGAAATGTCATCTAATTTGATTGACAAAGTCAAATTTTGGGTTTTGGTGCAGTAGAGTTGTGGGTGATGGTCGCAGGAACCGGAAGACACGATCACCCTGACATCGTTACTTATTATTTTCAAACTACCTCAATTTCTTATAAGCATAGACCAGCCTTTAGATGTTCAGCAGCAGGGCATGACGACAGAGGAGATTGGAAGCGTGTTAACTGACCTTTTTCCGGAGTTTTCCTCGGATATGGCAGAGTCTCTTCACTCCGTCAAAGCACATGGCCTCCAACCGACCGTTCCCCAACATCTTGATCACCTGGGCATACTCTACACCCAAGAGCACGAACCCACACCCAAGAGAAACTCAGAGTAATGAAACAATGATCAAAGATTAAACAGATGCATGTTAAGAACTCAATTATCACTTTGATAATCACGATATAAAATGTAATATCAATCTTATCAAAATGTAACATAACCACTCACCCTGTCCATCCTCCTTAAACACCAGCTCTCTCTTCTCCGACTCGTTCTCGTTCTTACCACGCCGCCGATTCTTACCTCCCTTACCTACACAAAATCAAGAGTTTAGACTATGAAGACAACCAGCATAGTTAAATCACACACACAACTTAGCAAGCTTAGGGTGACAGAAACAAAAGTAAAAAAGCCAAAACAAAAAAACTCCATAAATGTTATAAGGAAGAACCTTGGGAAAACCAAGACTCAAAAAAGGATCCTCCTTAGGCAGCCTAGATGTAGGAAAAGAACCAAGTTACTTCATTAATAAGTCTATAGTAAAAGTTTAAATACACAGAAGCTATATATAAAAAAAGATAGAACATATTTAAAGAAATATGAAACGTGGGTAAGAATGGATGAATTCCATAATGGTATAATAAAGTTTACCAATAATGCATTTCTTACCAAATTCAGTATCTGTATTGGTCAGGCACAGAGGACATGCATTTGTACTCGGCCTAATAAATGGTGGATCCCATAGTAACTTACAACATAAAAGTAGTGTTTTATTGATATCATTAAAAAGGTTTGTAATGTGGTCAAGACTAATAGTTTTCCAATCAAACAAAAACAGTGAGGACAATGCCTAAAAAACAGCAAATGTGTTGAACAGTTCATAATATTTAAATCATTAAAAACAATCCCTTTTTAAAATAAACAGAAAGTAAAGAAAGAAGAGAAACGAGTAGTTTGTCAAATTAAACATTTTTAATAATTAAAGATGAACCTAAACTTTTCCTGCACTGGATGTTTGTTTTGAGTTAAAGTTCTATTGATGGCACTGTGGTGGCCTACCAGGTAAGGTACTGGACTACGAACCAAAAGGTCCAGGGTTCAAATCCCACCTCTGCCAAGCTGCCACTGTTGGGTCCTTGAGCAAGACCCTTAACCCACAATTACTTGGATTGTATCAATTGTAAGTCACTCTTGATAAGGGCGTCTGCTAAATGCTGTAAATGTATATGTAACATTTTCATTGTGAAACTGATTAGAAATCAGCACTAACCAACATAAACCAACTTGGACCAGAATGGACCATGAACAGACTTGCCAACTGACCAGTAAACCAGCATTCAAAACATCTTCTTTGTATTTAAACTGTTACTATAAACTTACAAATGAGGTAACGTCGTTTAATTCTTACTTATTACACCTAGGCTGATTAAGGAGGGAGGGACCCTTTCGGAGTCTTGATCTTCCCAAGGTTTCTTCGGACTTTTTTTTTTTAGTTTATTTTCCTACATTTAGGGACATTTTCCCCTGCCTCTGTTGCCTTAGGCTTGCTCAGTTAGGGCTGTGGGCCTAGGCATTTGTAAAGCTGCTCTGAGATAACGCTCTGCTGTAAAAAGCTCTATAGAAATAAAGGTGAATTCACTTGGTATTTGCTGTTTATTTGTTCATTACAAAGGGATTAAATTGAAAGTGGCAGAAACAGTAAGCAACTGTAGAGTTTATTTTATAATAATAACGGATTTAGAGTTGGGTTAAATGAACATATTATTAAAATAAAGATATTTATATTGTAACCGAGAATCTGCGCTGCTCCACCATGCCGCACTGCTCCTACTGATTAGCACTTAGCATTTAGCATCTCGCTCTGATAACATTACATTAGATACGATATTGCCGTCTCTTATTCTTACCTTTATTTTTCGGCATCTTCACTCACAGATCAATGTGATTTTCCACCTGACTATACTGCTTCAGTTAAAAAGCTCCCTGATTCTGCTCTGAGTGTTTCAGAGAACCGGAGAACCGTGGACAGTGAACGCTAACGCTCGCTAACTAAGCTAGACAGTTCCGGCGTCCATGATTTGCGCATGCGCGAGACGGAAGTTCTGTGACTAGGTTGACACGAAATGTAGTCACTAATAACAAAATTGAGAAATAACGAACCAGTATTAACTATATAAACCTCATTTTAATTTTTATGAATTGTAAAATTCTCTCAAAATTACCCCACCCTTGCAGGGACCGGCTTTCGAAACCTGAAGATGCCTTTCAGTTGGGTCGGATGTCACATATACAGCTGTGGCTATAATTAAGAGATCTACTCGATTTTTTAAAATCAACACGTCTACATGTATGGCAGAACTTTCATTCCAGGATCTGATGAATTCCAGCATAGACACACCTGATTCTACTTAATGAGCTACTGATTAGGTGATCACTCAAAATTCTCTCAAAATGATCTTCATGTTTCATGGACTTGGGGCTTTATTTAACGTCACTTTCGGCATCAACGGCTGTGACCAATGTGAGTGACCAATTAAACTAAGGCATGTCTTTGGGAGGAAACCAGAGTAAACCCGCACGGACACGGGGAGGATTTCCAAAGTCTGAGGTTGGGTTTGAACCAGGGATCTCAGGGGCAACCACATTAACCGCATGCGCCATCATGCCATCCTTTATGTTTCGTCCCCGCTTGTCATGATTGGGGTTATGCAGGCTCTGGTGTCTTTCATGCCATGGGCAGGGCACCAGATTATCATGTGAATGATCCCCTGACTGGCCTCCTCTCCCTTAGACACAGGAAACCATACCTGCATGTAATGACTTACCTGGCCTGGAGGTAGCACCATAACCCAGGTCATTATAGTGGGGTTTTTATGGGTTTTTTTAGGAAGAAAAAAAAAAAAAAACAGGTCACCTGGGTAGAATGTCAGTGCTAGTTAGGGGTTGTTGATGTAGTACTGAGGGATGATCCTCTGGTCGACCTACTCTCCCTCAGTCACAGCCAAATGCATCTACAGCTCTGAAATGATCTAGTTTTTCTAGTTTTACTATTTGTAGGTACTCGATGTGTTTGAGTGAAAGTCATTTTTGTTTCATTCCATAAATTACTGATACAATCTGAAATAAACATTTATTTGCAGCAATGACAAGGGCATTTGTTCACTGTAAATGACAACTTGTCAAAATAAAGATGATGCAGTTTTTTCAGACCTATAAATAATAATAAATTTCTTTTTAACAAAACAATACTGTTGTTATAACGCAGCAAAGTGTGGAAATCAATATTTTAATCGTAGCTTTCACATGATTTGGTTCAAGTGATCACCTAATCAGTAGAAATCAAGTACAATCAGGTGTGTCTATACTGGAAGAATCAGATACTGAAATGAAAGTTCTGCCATACATGTAGATGTGTTGATTAAAAAAAAAAAATCAAGTAGTCTCTTAATTATTTCCAGAGCTGTATTTGTGACATCTGACCCAACTGAAAGGCACCTTCAGGTTTCAAAACCCGGTCCCTGCAAGGGTGTAGTGCATTAGACCGCTGCCTCACCCAAGCACCTGTCTTCAATATAATACATGATTACCAAATAACCTAAATAAAAAGGTGACTAAAAGGCATTTCTCCTGAAGTAAATGAACAAATCAGAGTTGATTCAAGATACGACAAGAGACTGATGTTAAATTCTTTAAAGATTTTATTTCTGTTATTTATATGATTTGTCCATACGAGGAGTAAAAACAGAGAAAGGAACAGTAGTTTGATTGCTGCAGCAGCACACAGTCTAAGAAAAGTGAGCTCTGGCCCAAAAAGAAGCCGTTCAGACCTTTGCATACTGGAGAGGTTCATGGCATCTCGTTTAACACACAGTTTGATCATCACACATGAAATCTACCAACGACAAAGAGATAAAGGAGTGTCTCACAAAGATTCAGAACGAAACAGTTTTCATTAGAATCATTTTTAGGACCAAGTGCTTGAGGATTTGACTTTGGTCTGCTGCTCTCTATTCTGATAGTCCTGATTAAACTACCTAAAGTTTACATGTTGGAAATGTTTACAACATTTTTAATCATTAAACAATCTCTTTTAGAAATGAACAGACAAAGGAAGAAGGGAAACGAGTGGTGTCACTCAGAGTTGTAGTTTATAATACTAACATTGTTAATAATTAAGGATGAATCTTAGAACTTTTCAGTTCCCCTTTCTTTTATTTAATGCTTAGATGCTTTAACACAATCAAGATTTTTTTCTTTAGGTGTGGTGTTAATTTCTCACTACAGATGCACCTTGTTTTTGACCCAATACTGATATCGCAGGTCAGATCTGACACTGGTTTGTGTTGTGGAACATTAAATTGCTTTCATGATGCAATTGTATCCCCATAGAACACAGGGTCTTTACACCCATGTTCCCTGAGTGGAATGGCAGCTCTATTTGGGTTTATTTTGTTCTTACTATGACTAAAATATAGTTTGTGTTACAGTAAGGATTCACGGAGCCCACTTTCCATTTCTGTAACGATTCTGGTACTGTCACGTCAGTCAACACACATTTAAAGATCAGTTCTGAAAAAAAGGTCTAATCTGACCTAGTACTGAGCTAGAATTCCAGATCTATATTAATAAACAACAAAATTGGTGGACCATTAATTAAAAACAAATCATCTATTGCAAAGCTGAAATTCAGGACACCATATTAATTGTACGTTGTACGCATTAAGTGTGCGCTTATAATCAGGTACATGTTTCAAAATGCTGATCTTTTGTAATATTTTTCGGATCAGCAATAACTATATAAACCCCATTGTTATTTTTATGAATTGTGAAACTCCCTCAAAATTATCTTCATGGGCTTGGGGCTTTATTTTACATTTGGCACCAATGGCTATCCGTGACAGGGACAAGGTTACGTCGATACTAGGTGAGTCACACACACACCGGGCCAATTTAGAGTGACCAATTAACCTAACGCACGTCTTTGGGCTGTGGGAGCATTGAAGATCGATATTAATAAACAACATCAAATCAGTGGACCATTAATTAAAAATAAATCATCAGTTACAAAGCTGAATTCAGGACATCATATTAATTGGACGTTGTGCGCATTAAGATTGTGCTTATAATCAGATACTGTATCAAAATGCTGATCTTTTGGAATCACTCACACTACAGATTTTTTTTTGTTTTCATAAACACACTGCATATATTTCCCTCAATTGATTTATCAACCTGAACTTAGTGGTGTTAAGGTTAAGGCACCAATGGCAAGAAGGTCCAGGGTTCAGCTCCAGCACTGCCAAGCTGCCGCTGTTGGGCTCAACCCACAATTACTTGAATGAAACATTAAAAGACGATATCAGCTGATAAATGACTAAATGTAAATGAGAAACAGGAGGCTAATTTATTTCACGCTCTTATATCTAATGAGGTTTTTCTCCTGATCTACTGTGATTCGAGTATCAGCCGAGGCTCAGACTCTTCCTGTGTCGCCTCCGAGTGACGGTTCGATTTTTTTTTCCTGAACAGAACACAATCAGTGTAAAAGTGTGGACACAAATCTGAACAACATAAGGAGCATTTCTCAGGTCGTCATTTAAACCCACTGCACTACAAACCCCTTCTAGTCATACACACACGCATGCACGCAGACAGACAGACAGACAGACAGTATAAAGCTAATTACCGAGTAATACCTGTATAAAAGATCAGACACTGATTATCTCTGCAAGTCCTGACCACTGTACAAACAATTTTAAACGATTTGGTTCGCTGCTGCTGATTTGCCTGAGGGGTTTAAAAGGTGAAAGGTCAGAGCGCAGTTGAGGTGAGCTTCTTGATGCCGCGGCGCTGCGCCAGCGTGGAACATCCGACGGGATCCAGCATGGGAGAGACGTTCCTGTTCAGCGCCGAGTACGTAGCAGCCATTGCTCCCTGATACACCAAGAAAGAAAACCTTTTACTACAAACATGCAGAGACGCAGACACGCAAACGCACAGTGTGCAGACACACACACAGAGACGCAGACATGCACACAGAGTCGCAGATGCAGACGCAGACAGACACGTGGAGATGCAGAGACAGACAGAGATGCAGATGCAGACAGAGAAGCAGATAAAGAAGCAGTTACAGAGTCACACACAGATGCAGACACAGTCGCACAGTTTGATGCAGGCACAGACACACGAAGAAGCACAGAGATGCAGATGCAGACAGAGATGCAGATAGATGCAGCCACAGAGACACACAGAGATGCAGGCAGTGTACACTGAGAGGCAGACGCATATGCGCACATGTCCACAAAGACATACGGAGATGCAGACAAGGTGTACATAGAGACGCAAACACGGAGATGCAGGCGCAGACACAGGCGCACAGAGATGCACACAGATGCAGACAGAGACGCAGGCGCAGATGATCATAGTGTACATGGTGCCGCAGGCACACATGGATGCAAAGACACACAGAGATGCAGACACAGACAAAAGCACAGATGCACAGATGTAGACACACAAAAATGCAGACACCGACAGAGATGAAGAGAGATGCAGCCACAGACAGACATGCACATGCACAGACATCCACAAAGACATACAGAGATGCAGACAGATGCAGGTGTACATACACACACACAGATGCAGACGCACAGGGTTTCGCCTGCACAGACACACACAAAGATGCAGACAGTAATGTTGAGACAGAGATACAGATGTACAGAGACGCAGGTGCAGAAGTGCGCAGACTCAAAATGATCTAGAGGCGCAGACAGCCACATTTATACACGTATAAGGTAGTCTTACTTTGACTAGCTGTGGTGCGTCCTGGCGGTGCAGCTGGAATTTGGGCAGCTGATCTTTGTGGACGATCCAGGGGTGACGCAGAACCTGAGAGGACGTCAGTCTCTTATGGGGATCCACATGCAGCATCTTCGATACCAAATCCTGCACATGCACACGACAGGAGGTCTTAAACGCTACAGTTCATATCACATGGTGATTAAGTGCAATAAGTCTGACGCGAGCTGTGGTTTTGCCCAAGACTAGCTAATGAGAGCTAATGATCAATCTAACTGTAGGAAATGCAACTGAGCTTATAGTGTACAGTCGATAAGTGCATATCTGGTTCAAGTACATGGTGTAAGTAAGTGTATATAGTGCATATAAGGAGTCAAGTGTATAAAATGATGGGACCTTGGCCTCGTTGGAGACAGAGTTCCAATATCCTCCAGTCAGAGAGAATTTACCGCTGCCGATCCGAGCCAGAATATCTTCAGGTGTGTCATCGGGACCGTTAGCAAACGGAGTGAACCTGAGAGAGGAACACATGCACTTCCAGTCAGCTCCAAAAGTCTTGGCACCCTCGGTAAAGAAAAGTTAAGTAGTTAATTCTCTTAATCTTAGTTTATGGCACCATGTGTCCTAACGAGATTCCAGGGCTTTGAAGGACACAGATAATCCACCATACTTTTTTCCCTGTTGGCCATTTCTTCCACCATCACCTCTACTTCTTGTTTGTTATCATTTTTTTAAATGCTTAGTCTGAGGTTTTGCTGTCCTCAGAGCAGGTAAATGCAAATACAAAATGTCTCTCACTGTATATTGTAGGCTGTAAAACGCCACATTCCGACAAGAAAACAATGAAGATTTAGCTCTTAAGATAATATTTATGTAATTCTTTTCTTCAAGAATTGCATTTAAGCACATTATGAGCCTTTGCAAGTTTTTTCTTTTCGGCCCCTGGTTCTTTTCTCTTCTTCTTTTTACACTAAGCACACTTTCAGCGTTGGCTGCCAAAAAAAGCTCCGTCTCATCTGACCACACACTTTGATTTCTAGCATAGTTTCAACTGCAGTTGTGTTAATTCATGTGATTACTTCTATCCTACGTTACATTATGCACTACACCAGCATACTAGGTCTTACTAGGGAAACAATACACAAACTGGTATTTGAATGAGAGCAGTAATGAGCATGCACCAGCACAGGACATCACTACCTCTTGACCAACCAGAATCAAGGCCTCAGCAGCTCAGGACCATAATGTGTTTTATGTTTGTGTGGTGTGTGTGTGTTGTGTAACATGCCGTACCCAGTGAGCATGGTGTAGAGCAGCACACCCAGACTCCAGATATCACACGCCTCGTCATAACCCTGCTTCTTCAGCACCTATACATGCAAAGATCAGATTATTAATGCACATGTGGTTAACACATTAGGTCATGAACGTGTCCCAAATCACTCATCCACTTTCCTGTAAACCCTGTTTAGTCAGAAGACTACTGTAGTGCATTGTGGGAGTTCAAGAACTGACTGAATAATGCAAGATTTCAGATTTTAAAAAAGAGCAGTCTGACTAAAGCACTATGAAGTGAACAGTATGGTTCAGTTCACCCCAGAATTATTTATCATATATGCATGACTATTTTTTTATACCATTGATGAAGGTGTGTGTGTGAGACTGTACCTCAGGAGCGACAAAGTTAGCAGTGTAGCATGGCGTCATTAGCAGGCCATTCTCAGCTCTCAGCTGTTTAGCGAAGCCAAAATCACAGATCCTGATAGACTCAGGATTCCCAGATTCATCCACATAAAGAATATTACTGGGCTTCAGGTCTCTGTGCACCACCTACACACACACACACACACACACACACACACACACACACACACATTCAGAGGCAGGGACATACAGGCACACAGACAGATTCAGAGAAAGAGAGAATGATGCAGGGTGCAGAGAAACGGACAGAGATAGGGCACAGAGAGACAAGACAGGGAGCGGAGAGGAGGAGAGATGAGACAGGGTGCAGAGAAACAGACAAGGTGTGGAGAGAAAGACGGTGGGCAGAGAGAAAGACGTCGAAGAGAGAGAGAGAGAGAGAGAGAGAGAGAGAGAGAGAGAGAGAGATGAAGAGACAGACGGCGCAGAGAGCCGAGATGGGGTGCGGAAAGAAAGATGTCACGGAGAGACAGAGACAGACAAGGTGTAGAGAGACAGACAGGGCATGCAGAAACGAAAAGACAGACGGGGCAGAGAGAGACGAAGAGAAGCAAGGTGCAGAGAAGCAGACAAGGTGTGGAGAGAAAGACGGGGTAAGAAAGGTTGCAAAGAGACAGAGACAGGCCAGAGAGACAGACAGAGGACGGGAAGACAGAGACAGGCATGGAGAGATGAAGAGAAAGACAGGGCGTAGAAACAGACACAGTCTTTAAACACAATACAGAAATAATGACGTGCTGGATCACAAATACTAATTTCTAGATACAGTTAAACAGCCATGTCAACAGTTATATCAACACAAATGTCTCCGAGAGGGTAGGTGTGTGTGTGTGTGTGTGTAGCTCACCCCCTGTTTGTGCAGATAATCGACAGTTTTGGTGATGGTGTGTAAGACGGCGCTGGCTTCTCTCTCAGAGAAAAACTTCTGACGGAGGATTTTATCCAGCAGCTCTCCTCCCTTCATCAGCTCAGTGACCAGATACACCGAGTGCCCTTCATCATACACCTTACACACGACACAGTGGGATCAGTGGCTCTGTGTACTACCAATAAAAAGTGCCTATAGTTTGACAAAGCTTCTATAAAGCTTCAAACGCTGGTCTTTGCTTTTACAGTTTGGCTCCGTGCACATGGAAAAAAGTGCATTTCCGAGCATTTGCATCTAAAGAAGCCATAATGTAGCACTTATTGGTAAATACTGTCAGTTGCCAAATATGGTCCAAAAACGAAACAACCACAGTTTGTTGTTGACGAAATACCGTATTTTCCGGGCTATAAAGCGCACCGGGTTATAAGGCGCGATATCAATGATCGACTGCTAACGGATCTATGTTCATGCATAAAGCGCACCGGGTTATAAGGCTCTTTAAATGAAACAAAACTCTTAAGTTCCGTCGGAAGCTCAGTTTGGTCTTCTTTACCTGGCGCAGGGCGTCTTCTTGCTTCCTCAACTTCCGTACCATTGATTCGTTAATGTTGAATTCTCTCGCAGCTGCTCTATTTCCATGTTGTACTGCGTGACTGATAGCGTTGTGTTTGAAATGCGCTTCAAAAAGGAATGAATGAATGCACGTACCCTAATGCTGAAGCACATACCGCATTACTCCGCGATGCTGCGCACTACGGTTGCCGTAAGCTTCGTAACTTACCAAGGCCGTGCTAAAACATTTTGACAGATTTATGAGCGCCGTGTACCAGTTACAATCGGTTCTAGGTCAGAAAACACAACCAGAATTAATTCATACATTAGACGCACCGCGCACTGTCAATTTTTGAGAAAGTTAAAGGATTTTAAGTGCGCCTTATGGTCCGAAAAATACGGTACAGTAAATTCAAGTATGACCATATACAGGATGAGGAGTAATACATGTAGGACACACAACTCATGTCATCTACAGGCCCAGCTGCAACATCTGTGGGCAAATGTGCTGCAGGATCCCATACAGAACCTGAATACTTCCAATGCCCAACCGTATCTCATCTTGTATCCAGGCTAGGGGGGGCCTAAGAGTGTACTTGACCCTCCTTTCAATTTCAGTTTGCACTATAATAGTATAATCACTTACATAGATCATCTCATTCGATTCCAACAACTCCTTCTTTGGGAGTTCTTTTTCTTTTCAGTGTCTGCATTTCGACGATTTTTTTCACTCAACCTGCCTCAACTCTCAGTTAAAGGTTCGGTCTGCTGGATGCTAAAGTATAATGGAGGCACACACACACTCACATCCTTGAGAGTGATGATGTTGGGGTGTTGTCCATATCGGAGCAGAATCTCCACCTCTTCTGCTGGGTCTCTCTTCTCCTTATTGATGATCTACAATCAATCAACATGATCAATGCATTAATCAAGCACTAATGTCAATACAGTTACAGAGAAAGATCTGGAATTTGTCTCTGGTCTTTCATCACTGTGTGTGTGAGCATCACCTTAACAGCGTACTCCATGCCTGTGCTCTTGTGCACGCAGCGTCTGCAGATGGAGTAAGAACCAACGCCGATGTCTTCCTTCACATCGTACATGTCGCTGAACACCAGCGCACCGCGATGCTGAAACACACACATGCAAGAGGTGAGCTGCATTTGTCTACAAAGTTTTGTCAAAAGCTGGACTGAAGTGGACTGTGTGTACCTGTAGAACGATGCTAACGCTAGTGTTGGTCTGTATTGGAGGTTCACTCTGTTCTTCAGCTCCTACTGCCACAAAACTAAACCCTCTGAATAGCTGGTGGGCGTTGGCACTTGGAGGAACACCGGGAGAGTCTACAGACACACACAATTAATAAAGGGTGTGATGTATTTGGGTAAGTACAGGTGGGAAATGCATCAGAGTCCATAAATTATAATGAGGGTCTGAAGGGGTGTGTCCAGGAGGCTCTAGACAACATTTTGGATGTCAGTATTACCATATACAGTAATAAGAGGGGCTCTCTCAGCGAAGGCACCTTAAAGTCTGCAAAAGACATTGCAGGTGTGTCATACAGAGTAATAAGAGAATTCAGCAGATACTGGAATGGAACTGCTGCCGTCCATATAGAAATGTTGAATTTAAGAAAATTTGGAGTGGGCTCAGTTTTTCCAGAGCTGTACGTTAATGAATACTCCGATTGGGCACCCCAAAAGGGTCATAGATGGCAACATGGGCATGTTACTGAGTTCATATATGATAAAACGCGCAGTCCTGAGTGGGAATATCTTGAAGACCATGAGTCACCAATTCCATATAGGGCAGTGAGTCCATAATGAGACTCGTTCTGCATACAGATTATCCTCATTTCTGTCACTCTCTGATCAATGTAGAAATGAGGTTACATGCAAAAAAAAAAGAAACAAGCAGTGTGTTTGCATGCACTTAATAATCCGATAACTGCAGAAAACCTGATTTTGTCAGTAATCAGATCAAAGAGTAAAAATGCACTTGAGTAATCAGATAATGGGGAAGCTCCAGGGTTACATGACTCAGGAAGTAATGGGATTTCTATATGCAACCAGCCAATAATCTCACAGATCAAAGTGAGATTTTACCTCGTGGAGTTTTAGCCGTGAATTCAGAGTCGAAGTAGAAGGTATCATCCCCCTGACCGATCGCAGGTTTGAAAGGAGGACTCATCTCCCTGCGGAACAGTTTCTACACAAACACAACCAGCAATAACAAAAACAATGAACCTTTCATTACATACAGTACACACAACATTACAGATTCCTTCCTAAAACATCAAGCCAAAAGAGCTTACAGTGTTCTGTTTTACAATCACATCATTTACACTGGACAGTCTTAAACCTTTAAGCATCCATGTCACATTCCAAGGTTCGTTATTGTTTGAGGTCTGATCAGGGCTGCACAAACTAAGGCTGTAACTGTATCAGACGTATCAGTGTTCTCATAAAGATTCCTGAACACAGTTCCATAGCTCCTCACTTACGTTCCAGTCGATGGTGGAGAAGAACTGGTGCCGTTTGATCTCCTCTACTCCATCAGGTCCAGCTCCTGCACACACATTACACAGCATTACAGTAACACCAACGCACGATGCACATCAGCTCTCACCGAAAGAATAAACATCAAGTTATTTGTTACCCAGGCGATTTCCCGGGTTGCGTTTGAACAGGTTGCGCAGGAGGGACTGAGCTTCGGGACTCAAAAATGGAGGCATACCCAACTTCGCCCTGAAACAGACATTTGTAAAGATCTTTAATTTATCATTTGTTACTGCAGTTCAGTGGTTCTCAGTGGTGGTGCGCCCCCTAGGGCTGGAGCGGAGCTACTGCCGAGGGCCAAAGCAAGGCAAATGAATGACAAAAGGGGGGAGAAACCACTGCTCAATAATCCTCATCCTACATCTAACGTTAACCTTGTCCCTAGTATCCATAATCACTTTGAGTTTTTCAAATTTTTTATGTCCGTGTAGGTTCTCGCGGAGTTCCAGGTATTTAACTTCTAGTTGGGTGGCCACCTTGGAGGTGGTCCTGAGAGTCTTTGACCCGACTAGTGTAGTAAACCACCCCCTCTGTTCAACGATGGCCATTCTAACTGAAAATAAATCGACTTCTTCACACCTCTTTCAAAGCATCTGTTTTATGTGTCCAAAATGTGAACTTTTTATCCTCAAATGAGTGTCCCAGCTCCCGTAAATTCAGATGTACTGCTGAGTCCTGTTCTGTTCTGATGAGAAGCCAACTCTGTACATCTGACAGAGCCCCACATCACCAGCGATTCCAGTCACTGAGGTATTGATTCCTCTCACCTGTCCCATATTTTCCTAGTCCAGTCAAGTAAGGTCAGATTTATTTCTATAGCACTTTTTACAATTTATGACATTCAGCACACGCCCTTATCCAGAGCGACTTACAATTGATACAGTACAATCCAAGCAATTGTGGGTTAAGGGTCTTGCTCAAGGACCAAACAGTGGTAGCTTGGCAGAGGTGAGATTTGAACCCTGGACCTTTTGGTCCATAGTCCAGTATCTTAACCACTGGGCCAAAAATGGAGCATTGTCTCAAAGCAGCTTTACAAGTTTAAATTATCTTCTAATATCTATTGCCAATCCCAACTTGAGCAAGCCTAGGGTAACAGTGGCAAGGAAAAACTCCCTAAACGTTATGAGGAAGAAACCTTAGGAGGACCAAGACTCAAAAAAAGACCTGACCTCCTTGGGTGGCTTCAGTGATAAATGTAAGAATGAAACTAATTTATCGAGTCAAATAAGTCTATAGTAACAGCTCATGAAACAGAACCTATGTAAATATTAATGGATAAATAAACCATTGTATAAAACAACGTATGCATTATTTAGTCAGATACACAGAGGAATGTTAAGACACACAATGATTGTACCTGTACTGTTCCCTTAAAGTCTAATATGTCCCAGAGCTTAATGTGCTGCTGGAATGATATAATCAGCATTATCTGTCATTCGGACATGTGTGGTACTCACTTCAGGATCATGGTCATGGTCTCTTTACGATCTTTTCCCTGGAAAGGCAGCATTCCCGTCAACATCTCAAACTGCCAACAAACACCAAATACAGCTGTGTGAGTGAGAGGTCACAACTTCGACATTTCTACATGCAGTATTACAGTATAAAACGTATCCAAACATATCCGAAAACATACGCACTGCACAGTCTCAAAGTCAATCCAGCTGATCACCGGTGTTCGTGCAAGTTCTCAAAACAATGCATTTATGGTTTCCATCAAACTAAAGTAGCAGGTTCATCACAGCATCCTCTTAAGTGTTATAGTTTATCCTAGACAGGGTCATAACTAGGGCTGGGCGATAGGGAAAACAAATCTTATCATATTATATATTTGATATAAATCAAATCAGATTCTTACTCTTAAGTGAGATGTGAAGATGAGGGTATTTATGGTTGAAATATTGTTTCTGTCAGAAGCTGAACATAACTAATGTACTGTAGAACATTATGCAACTGTGTTTCAAGTAAATAAAATAGGTATATATAATAAACTTAAATCTTAACTCTGCCCGGTCAAAAGATTAAAGTGTTACTAGAGAACGCAAACAAAATGGACAACTAAATACCTTGGTCAATTCCAAATAAACAATATAACATTAGTGATATCACTTAGGGGTGGGCCACATGGTAAAATATTATATCAAAATATTTAAAGACATTTTCACCATACATGATACCAAAATCAAAGTCGAGCCAGATTTATTTCTTTTTATGAAGAAGAATGGTCTCGAAGCTGATTTACAATTTTAGATCATCTTCTAATACATAGGGCCAGACTGAAATTAAGCAAGCCTAGGGTGACAGTGGAAAGGAAAAACTCCCTAAACGTAATAAGGAAGAAACCTTGAGAGGACCAGGACTCAAATTGCACCAGTAATGCATCAGTAGCAACAGATTCTCAAAAACTACTATTCAAATATTATCCCATTCTTAGTAAAGTGATTTATATTCAAAATGTTCTGCACTTCATCCACACAGGCAGCACTAATTTCAGACTTTATAATTAAACATGCAGCTGGTCAGTGTTCTTTAAGCACTGACGATATCCTCGATAAGCCCAGAAAAGCATAATGTCTATCACCATAACAAAATTTATGACGATA